>PVJS01020517.1:0-32502 GCA_004027185.1 Glis glis | reverse complement strand
GGGAAGGGTAAGAAAGTAGTGAATCCATGGAATTACTGTCATAAACAATGTGTATATGTGAGATTATACCAACATCATTCTCAGTGCTACATGTGGGGGGGAGGCGGGGGGGAGGCGGGGGGAGGGACACCAAGAGCTGTGTGCATGTATGTTAACACCAAACTGATACTCATTGTGAAGTGAGACTACAATGCACCAAGAAAAACATAAAAAAAAACAAAGTAACAAAGACAACAGAAAAAAAAAAAAAGAAGCACACTTTAACTATTAAATTCAATGTGAGCACAGTAATAGAGGAAAGCCCAAGGGTCAGACAGCAGTGTGATGAGGGGTACCTGCGATCATGGAGGGCTTCCTGAAGGAGACAACTCAGGAACTGAATCTTAATGGGGGAAAAGGAACTAGCCAGGAGAGGAGTCAGGAGGAGGACAATCAGGGAGAAGGCATAGCCTGCACAAAGGTGCAGAGGCCTGAGGCCGCCTGGCTGTGGGAGGAAACCGCAAGCAGTGAGGTCAGATGCAAGGGCAGTCAGGCAGACAGTGTGGGAAGCTGGGAGCTGAGGAGCCCAGGAGCCTGGCTGAGGACGAGGCTTTTAGCCTGCAGGTGTAGTGTGGAGGACAGGCCCTGAGCAGGACAGAGATGTGCAGCCTGGATCAGAAGGGAGCATGAGAGCTGGCAGCCACTGGGCTGATGAGGCTCTAGATGGTATCCAGGTGACAGGGCAGAGACCTGGGCCTGGGGCCATGCACCTAGGGATGGACACAAGGTTATATGTCAGACATATTTAAGGAGTAAATTATGGAGAGATTTTTTTTTTAATTTGGGGGATGAGAGAGGAGCCCCAGAGACTCCCAGGTTTCTGGCCTCACCGACTGGGTGGATGGCAACCCAGGCTTGCACCTGGCTGCTCAAGCTGGTCCGCTGGGGTTGAGGATTAAGGGTTACAGTGAGTCCCATTCGCGGCATTGGGTTGGTGTTATAGACAACACAACACGCGGTAGAAGCCTGAGGAAGAGGTGTGGGCAGGAGCCAGGTTCTGAGAGCGGGGACACGCCTGCCATGGGGTGTGACCGTGGTGGGGTCTGCAGTAGACAGTAAGAGCAGGCCTCTTCCTCCCATTGTCAGAGTCCTTTGTCACGCAGGGCCGCATGTCAGGAAGCCAGGCGCAGGGATGCTGTGTCATGCTGGAGGCCCAGCTGGCAGAATCTGGTGACAACCGAGAGCGGGCTCCAGCTGGAAGCAGTGGAGTGAGTGAGGGGAGAGGCCGTTCGTTTGTTAACATCTTAAGGAGCGGGACCCTGGCCCAGGCCATTGGGGTGTGAGTGAGCACAGGGTGGAAGGACGGGAGTCTGCTTCCAGGAGCAGGCAGCAGAGTTGGGAGATACAAGACCTGCGCATACAGCCACTAAAAAGCTTTAACAAGCTGGGCAAAGAGTAGGATGCAAATTAAACAGGAGAGTGAGGCAGGTACCTCTGCTCCGCCACCCTTCTTTGGCTGCAGTATTTGGGACTCAGGCCATCTTTTCATGTTCAAATCCTTAGGACAGAAACCAATGCCTGGCACACAGTGGGTGTTCGGTCTCCACGTGAGGCTCTGCCAGGATGTGGCCCCAGTTAGTTGTCTGGGGCAGGACGTCAGCCAGGAAGTGTTTCCATGAATAAGCCCTAAGGGGACATGCCAACACTGAGTTAGAATATTCTCAGACCGCAGTGGAATAAAAATCTGGAAACCAACAATAAAGTTTCTAGAAATGCTGTAGAAGATTTAACCAGCATCCTTTCAAAGAAGAGCTAGACTCCTGGACACAAGGGGAAACCCCCAGGTCTCAGAGGACGGGGAGGCAGGCTCAGCCAGGCCCAGGCCGGCGTGGTGCTGAGGGGTGGCTGCTGCTCTCAGAACCCCAGGGGGCTGAGTCCTGACAGTGTCTCCTCCAGGACTGGAAATGAGCCTCTGCCTCAACTGGGCATGGGGAAGCTGTGTGCTCGTAGAAGGCGCAGCTAAGACGTCTCACTATGGCAGGGGCGGGGGTGGGGGGATTTATTGCCTTGCCTGGATTTGTGCTGGGGAAAAATCTTCCCTGGAAATTGGAAACCTCTGGCCTGTTATGGCTTTGGCTAGCCACCCAACATGTCATCTGGGAGGCCCCCAGAGGAGAAATTAGCCCTTAAGTTCTCAGGGCCAGTGTCCTCCTGACTACGGGCTCAAGAACCTCACGGGCCCACGGAGATTCAGGGGCTCTTTGCTGACTTAAGTCTCCCATCTTGGAGAGACGCTTTGGGCTCTAGGCAAGTGTGCATGAGAGAAAAGAGGGAGGGTGGAAGGGCTCAGGGTAGAGCCTCTCAAATGGACCCTGGAGACAGCCGTGCCATGGGGAGGCAGGCACAGGGGTTTCTGCCCAGGCTTAGTCTCTTAGGAAAGGCCTGCAGGGGAACCCGGTCTAGAAGGTCAGAACCTTCTTTCTCTCCTGCCGCTTGCTTAGGCCAGGTCCTTAGAGGCGAGGCGTCCTTCCAGGTTTCCCGTCTGGGTGTCCTGTGTGGATTTCAATGGCTGCGGGCCCTCTAGACCATGCGCCGCTGTGTCTTCCCATGTCTTTATTTCCTACGGTTTCAAACTTGGACGCCACCTTGGAGGTCACGGGAAGGCAGCACCCTCCCTTGTGGGAAGACCGCTCCAGCCCCCACCACCACTGCCCATGGCCCCAGCAGCCTCATGAGCCCTGGTTTCTAGGGCTCACACCCTTCCACCATTCATCTTGTTTCTGCTGAAAGGGCCTGGATTTGTCCAGCCAATGTCGTGCTCAGCATGGAGGGAGCTTGTGGAGACAGACGGCAGGTTAGCTGAGCTGGCTGCATAGGCACAGTCTGTGATGTGGAAGTTCTGAGCAGCTTTAGCTCAGCGCTTTTCAGATTATCCCGAGAAGCAGCAGCCCACATGCAAATTCTTCCCTCCAATGTCCAGAACACTTTTCAGCTCAGGAATCTCATGCGGGGAGCCGATGTTTAATGAGCATCTATTATATGCCAGGCTCGGTGCTGAGCTCTGTACACCTTGCTAAAGGAAAGTAACTTTCGTGAGGGAGACAGACATAGGGGCAGACATGTGGAAGAGCCTCTCAATGGTGGAGACAGTTGAGCCGGAAGTTATTCAGAAGGAATGCCTGTGGTTCCACTCAGAGTGGGTGGAGCTGACACATGGCCAATGCTGGTCCCTTATAGGGCCTTCCACTGAGGTAGGCAAGATCCTGATGTTAGCGCTAGCCGGAAACCTACAGCCCTTTGCCATACACTGGTGGCATTTGCTGAGGTATGAGTTGGAACCATGAGACAAGGAGGTGGCCTGCACCTCAACAACTTAGTGAGACTCTGTTTCAAAAAAAATAAAAATAAAAAGGGCTAGAGTTGTAGCTCAGAGGGAGAATGCCCCTGGGTTCAATCCCTAGTACCAAACAAACAAGAAGGTGGCTTGCTACAGTATTCACATGTTGGTATGTACCTGACCAGGCTGGTGTTCCCAGACAACATGGCTTTTAGAGCATGCAAGTTTATCTTTCTCTCAGTGTCTGTCCAGTGCCCTGGGCCCTCCAGGAAGCAAAGGGCTCTGCTCCTCCATCTCTTTGCATCTGGAGGCTGGTTGGCGTCTGCATGGCTGAGATGTTCACCAGGTGCACATGGCATTACAAAGGGCACAGGTCGCCTGTGCAGGGCTACCTCAGACAGCTGGGCATTCGGATGTGCCTTGCCACTTCCTGGAGGACCCCGTGCTGATGCGGCCAGTGGGTGAGGGTCAGGGATTCTTGGGACATAGCAATCTTGCCTCTTCTCCCTCCAAAAATTGTTCCTCTGTCCACTGCCTACTGGTTTGCCTTAATCCTTTGAGCTTAAGCCTCTTACCATTAGCATTTGGTCCAGGTTAGCAGGCATCTGCCAGGGCTCAATTCTGTGAATGAGGTGAGATGATTGGTGTGAACTGTGCCGCCTGTCTTTCTTCTGGGTGGGGGAAGGCATGAGTAGCCTCATGTTAGCACAGTGTGGAGGTGCTGGGTAAGGAGGATGGAGAGCGCTGAGCAGCCAGGGGCGGGGCTGTGCCATTGTTTTGTCCAAATGAACGATCCTTCTGGGATGCAGGTGTAGGCTGAGACTGTCCTGGGCAAATAGGGGCTTATGGCTACATGGACCAGGGAGGGTGTGTGCTGTGGGCCACACCAGATACTGCAAGGTGCACGTAGGGATGGTGGAAAGGGGCTTGTGTGCAGGAGATAGCAGCATCTGCTTCCCCATTTTATGTTAGGGGATAGAGAGGAAAGTGTTACTGTGGAGACTGTGGACTTGGAATTCAGACTTGGCTTATTTTACAGCCTTAGGTTCTATCTTATATCACACCATGATCTCAGTTGTGGGGTTTCAGGGTAGAAGCGTGGGGAGATAAAAACCACCTGACTTGTGGGTGTTATTGGTAAAAGAGTGCTGGACTAACAGTGGCTTTAAAAACAACATATTTCAACTTACATAGCCAGAAGTCTAAAGAAGTTCTAGGGTTGCTTATTTCTGTGGATCAGTGAAAATGTCAAGGACTGGTCCTAACCTTCTACGCTTCCGTCTTTAGCATATAGGCCTTTGTCCTCAGGTGTGTCCCCTCGTGCTCATGGCATGGCTGCTACCCCGCCAGGCATCATGTTCTCACATAACTGGATTCAAAGCCAGGCAGGAAAGTCAGTTTCTCCTTGTGTGTCTTAATTTGTCAGGGAGGGGGACCTTTCCCAGAATCCCCCTGCTGGAATTTCCATCAAGTTCCATTGAAGAGGAATGAGCCAATAGCCATGCCTCAATTCTAGCAGAGGCTGAGAAAGCAAGTCTCTGGTGTTTTCCACTCATCCTGAGCAAGAGGCAAGTCCTGCTTGCAAGGAAGCGAGGGGAAGATGGTTGGATAACCAATCATTAATGTTTGCCTCACCATATTTCCAAGTGGATTTATTTATTTACTTACTGGGAGGGGGTAAGCTTTGTTGAAATATAATTATTTACATCTCAATACAAAACCACCCCCGGTCCAGTCAACCACCAACCTGCATTCTATCATGTAGTTTTACCATTTCTAGTAATTATTACTTCTTAACCCACAGGTGATACTGGGGCATAGGACCCAGGTGTCCCATGAATACCTTTCGTGTGGTTTCAGTAGGTGGGCTTTGTGACCTCTCCCCCCAGCCACCCCTCCACTGTGCCTCAGTAGGTGAAGAACCCCTAAGGCAGAGTTGTCCAGGAAACACCAGGGTGGGTGGCTTGGGTGGCGGGAGTGGAGGGCCCTGAGGCCCAGGCTCTGGGCCATCAATGGAGACAGCAGCCTTCTTTGCAGGTGGCCATGGGACTGAGAGAGAAATTACTTCATGGCCATGGCTGGGCCCCTGTGTCCTGCAAGGAGGGATCTCTTGCCCATGCTGATTGAGAGCCCTGGCCCTAGGGAACGCAGGCTATGGGAAGCTGGTGGTGGAACCCACCTTCTCCTCCCCAAACCACCATCCCTTTATATACATCTGTGCAAGCCACCCCCAACATGGGAGCGACTGCACAAGCCCTGGGCACATCTGCCCCCTGGGCACCTCTTCATGCTGCTCCGATGGCCACTCCATCCTCCTCCTCTACGGAATTTAGTGTGTGGATCATTTGGACAAGTAGCCCTGTCCCTCAGTCCCCACCTTCTCATTGCTCGGACGCTCGCCTCATCTGTCCTCTGAGACCGTAAACACCTTGAAGACACTGTCTTCACCTGAGTCATCGCTGTGATTCCTATAGGGGTAGGCCAGCACCTGCCACGGGATCCAAGCTCTGTGGAAAAAGGTATAGATTTAAAGGCAAATGCTTATTTGTAGAAAGGCGCCTGCTCATCTGGGGCATTGTTCCCGATTCAAATCCAGTTTGGTGTGGCACTACTCAGTGCCCGGATGAAGCCCTAACCCCCAGTACCTCAGAAGGTGACTTCATTTAAAGATATGGTCTTTGTGGAGGTGAGCAGGTTACAATGAGCTCTTTAGGGTGAGTCCTATTTTTTTTTTTTTTTTTTTGGTACTGGGGAATTGATCCCAGGGGTATTCTATCTTGGAGCTACACCCCAGACTTTTAATTTTTTTTTTGAAACAAGTCCTGGCTAATTTGCTGAGGCTGGCCTTGAACCTGCGATCCTCCTATCTCATTCTCCCAAGAACTGGGATTACAGGTATCCTAGTCATCCTACAGGAGAGAGGGCATGGGCTTCCATTTACCTCCACAGAAGCATATGGGACAGGGTTGCTGGTGTGGTGCTGGCGGTGTTTTCTTCCTCTGGATTAAACACATGGAGGGCTGCAGCCTGGGGAGGCCAGAGGGGGAGGCGACTGTGGGTGCAGCACAGCTAGAAGCCCAGGTTGGGCCAGCACCTGTGAGACTCTTGTTTCCATTTGCCCCTAGAGTCCGTGGATGGCAGGTGAGAGCCAGGGTGAGGAGAGGGCAGTGGCCGGGTTCCAGGAATGCAGACTGAAAACGGGGCCATCAGAATAAGGAGGGGACTGGCTGTCAGTCTCTTGCAGCCCAGCTCCGGGCTTCCCCCCATGGGGTTTCCTGATTTTACTTACCTCATTAGAGCCAAGTTTGCTTAATGGTTCTCTAATAGATTTTAGAACTAGAAAAGCAGTTGAGTACTTTGCGAAGTCCCCTGTTCCCACTGGCCTGCCGTGACCCCTGGAGCTCCAGGATCCCCAATTCTCTGTGACACTCAGGAAGGGGCCTTCAGATTCAGTAGGCCAGGAGCCCGGGCACCTGCTGCTGAGTGGGTGGGGGCCCTCTGCTGGGACAAGCCACGTATCAACCCCCTGACCTGCTGTGGTCAGGGCCTACAGGGACCATGGCTTCCTGTTCTTGTGAGGTGACTAGGGAGCCTGCAGGGCTAATGTGCTAATTCCAGTGGGGACATTCAGGAATAAAATTCAGGTGACTTGCCCAAGGTCACCTACCAGACCTACCAGTGGAAAAATGATTGAGAACCGGTTCTCACATGTCACATGGAAGGACACAGCTCCTGGAGTCTTTCCTTACAAGGGCACGGGCCCCATCGTATTAGGGCCCCAGCCTCGTGGCCTTACTTAACCTTTATTACCTCCTTAAAGACCCTGTCTCCAAATACAGTCACATTAGGGCTTCAATATATGAATTGAGGGGGGACATGATTCAGTCTGTAATAGTCTCCATTCACTAAACCTCCCCCTTCTGTGTCTTAAAGAATGTTATTCATGCTCATAGGATGGTTCTCAGTTGAATACTTAGGAACACACAAAACATTTAAAACCATATATTTGTTTAAATGTACATTAAAGAAAAAACTCACAATTAGTACACAAAACTTGTGATTTCATTATTGCTTAGTAGGAAGCCGAATATAATAAAAAGTCAATAATAGTATCACACCTATTTTGCAGGTATGACAGTAAACTCTGCAGAAGGGCATTGTGGGAAACACTGCATAAGCTGGTTGGCTGGGTTTATGTCACTTGCCGCTAGTAGAGTTTTGAATCAGACATGTCCAATTTCAGCCCGTGGGTACCTCTTTTCATGTAACAAACGTGGCTTCCTAAATATTTATTTTCATAAGGCTTTTATATTGTTATTCAAATTCATAGAAGGTGATCATTACCTGAAGACAATATTTTTGTAAAGAATGTTCTTATGTAGTATCCAGCCTGTTTCAAAAGCACCTATTTTCAAAATTGAGATTTTTGTGTGTGTTTGCACGGTACTGGGGATTGAACCCAGGGGCGCTCTACCACTGAGCTACACTCCAGTCCTTTTTATTTTCTAAGTTGCCCAGGCTGACCTCGAACTGTGATCCTCATGCATCAGCCTTCCAAGTACTTGGATTACAGTCATGCACCACCACATCTAGCGCAAATTGAGATTGGGTGGAGGGTGCTGGGGATTGAACCCAGAGGCATTCTACCTCTGAGCTATAACCCCAGCTCTTTTTATTTTTCATTTTGAAACAGGGTCTTGCTAAGTTGATGAAGCTGGCTTCGAACCTATGATTCTCCCGTCTCTCAGCCTCCCAAGTACTGGGATTACAGGTGTGCGCCACCATGTCTGGCTGAAAATTGAGATTTTTAAACAGGGACTTCTTGTCTAGGATTTTGGTCATCAGAAACTTCTCAGTTGGCACCTGAATATCTTCAGCACAATGACAGTTAATACATTTAATTGTCAGAATGATCAACTTAGCATCAAATGTGCTGCCATAAACAATGTTCTATTTGACATCCACTTTCTAACCAATAATAAATACACTTATCCAAATGTTAACTGTGGGTGCCTTTAATAGCTAGCTCATCCTGGTAATAAAGGTTGATGCTCATGTTAAATGATCTAGAAGCGTCATGCTAAAGTCGAAATAATCACTCGTAACACTGGACTCAACATTTAGGACCACATCATCCTCTTTCATCTTGTGAGTGTTGGCGATCATTTTTTTCTGAATTAAAAATCAGGATGCATATTTGAACTCAGAACTTCTCCCAGCTGTTATCTTTTATCCAGCTTGGGATTCTGGTGTCTCATTCTCAGATTTGTTGCTGTACTCATACAAATTCAAAAATCTTACTTTGCAAAAAAAAAAAAAACTAGTCCAATCTTCACACCCTCCTGAGAACTTCTCTTTTTATTTTGTCTTTATTCCCTGAACAACACAACTGTTTTCATAGCATTTATATTGTATTAAGTATTATAAGAAATCTGGAGATGACTTAAAGTATATGAAAGGGTGTGTGTGTGTGTGTGTGTGTGTGTGTGTGTGTGTGTGTTATGTTCAAATATTATACCATTTATATAAAGGACTTCAGTATCTTTGGCTTTTGGAATCCACTGGGGGTCTGAAACCAGTCCCCCACAAATAGCAAAGGCCTGACATGGTTTTTGAATTTCATTTTAGCCACAAAGTTCTTTAAATATTTTCTTTTTTATTTTTAATAACAAAAGTGATTATATTATTAATAATTTTAATAATAAAAGTGATTTTTAAATAAGAAAAACGATTCTTACAGTACTTACACTTAGAGCACTGTTCCATGACCTTTAAAACTGTTAATTAATTTAATCCTTATGAAAACATGGTAGGATGACTGGTGGTATTATCATCCGCATTTTAGAGAGAAAACTGAGGCTCAATTTAAGGAGAGGTTAAGTAACTTGCCCAAGGCCACACAGCTAATTAAGTGGCAAAGGCACTGCTGGTCTTACGCATGACTAGCGTTGGACATTGCTGTCCTAGAGGCCAGTAGCTTGTTCTGCAGGGAAAGGAGCTTTTGTGGGTGGTGTCCCTTCGGTTCCCAGATGCTCTCTTTCCCTGCTTCTTGGAAGCATGCAGGACCCTTGGAAGCTGCCTGGCGGGAGACTGCCACATGCAAGGTGAGGCCTGCTGGGGAGGGGTGGGGCAGCTCCTTGTGCTGTACACAGCCCTCCCTAGGCCTCCACCAAGGTCCCCAAAGCCTGGCTCTCCTGTAGCTTATCCTAGGAGAACATTTGACCTCATTCATCTATTCAATAATTAACTATTGACAGAGAAAGCAGCTACTTGCATACACTCAAACCTGTTTAATTTTGGAAAATAGAAGCTTGGTTCTCATGGACGTTACCTCATTAGAGTGTGTGGTTGTATAGCTGTGTTCCCAACAACTTTAAAAACTGGAAATGGGGGTGCCACCATGGCAATAAAGTCCATTTTAAGCCAGCCACGGTGGTGTACACCTGTATCCCAGTACTTGGGAGGCTGAGACAGGATTGCAGGTTCAAGGCCAACCTCAGCAACTTAGCAAGGCCCTCAGCAACTTAGTGAGACCCTGTTCCAAAATAAAAAAATAGAAAGTACTGGGGGTATAGTTCAGAGGTAGAACACCCCTGGGTTCAATCCCCAGTACCACAAAAAAGCAAACAACAAACAAACAAAACATTTTAAGGGAAGAATTGTCTACACCTCATCATGGGAACACTGTTAATTTTTTGCATATTATATACCATGTTCCCCTTCCAGGACAAGTGGCTGCTTGCAGTTATGTTAAATAATTCTGTGGAGTTAGTTAGCTTGAGTCTGTTTCCGCCTGTGTGCCTCTCACGATGTGGAGATGTGGGCATCTGTTTCCCACAGACGACAGCTCCACAGCTCTGTGGTGTCACTGCCCCGCCAGCGACGTTCTGGGCAGGGGGTATCTAGTTTTAGCTTGCGCTTCCCGCTGTTGGGGGCTTTTCCTTTCCTTCCCCTACAGGAAACAGCTGAGAAGTCACGGGGATTGTTGTACCCTGAAATAACACCAGCTGCCACTCATTTGGGTTGCAATTTATGCATTTCCCGAGCGCCCTCCTGCCTCGTACATGGGTGGGCAGGTATTACTATTATTTCCGTTTTACCAAGATCCTCCGAGAGACCGACAGCCCCATGCAGGACTCCACAGCTGACACCAGGGCTGGAGGACGCATCCTCTGACTCTCAATCTGATACTCTTTCTGCCATGCCACAGAATGAGCCAGAGAAACCAGGGGTAGGCCCTCTGTGTTTTAGTTCCCTCATCTGTAATGTGAGGATAATAATGGTACCCATTTCTAGGACCACTATGAGGTTCAGATGAGCCGTTTCCTGCTTGGAACAGTGGTCGGCACACCACACACATGAGCTCTCAGGAGGGTAGTGGAACCCCCACCTCCACCCCTGCTATGTGCCATTCACTGTGGGGGACAGATCTATCACATGGCTCAGGCCCCATCCTATAAGGCAGATAAACCCCGTGCGCAGGTAACTGTCATACAAAGTGTGTAGGCTGCCCCCCATGTGACTCCATGTCTGTCCTGCACTGGGCATCTCATGGTCTATCCCCCGAATATGTGCCCTTCCTTCACCAGGGCGGGCCGACCAGAAGGCCAAGGGCAGACAGGCGGCTGCTTATAAAGCGAATTAATGATAGTTTGCAGGAACATGGTACCCTTAAATCAGAGACTTGGCATGCTCCATGGGCTTTCTACCTGGTAACCAGTGTTGCCAGCCCATTTTACAGACCAGGAAGCAACCACTGGCCACGCTGGCTCCTGGTCTCGCCCCACGCAAAGTAATAAAGCCATCAGTGTGCGGGGCGTGAGGGAAGGGGAGCCATGCATTCATTCATCCCTCAGCCAGTATTTGTTGCAATGTGCCAGGCCCCATTAGCTGCCCAGGCACAGAAGTGAGCATGACAGAGTTCCTGCCCTCCTGGAGCCTACAGACCAGAGACCAGGACTAGAGCGTGCTGTGAAGACAGATCAAGCAGGGGCTGGGGCTGGAGAGCTGGGGGGGAAGGGCAGTCTGGAAGGAGATGGGGAGGAGGTGGGAGAGGGTGACAGGCTTGGTCTGGCCTGTTTGAGGAGCAGCAGGAGGCCACTGGGGCTGGAGAGGCATATGCATAGGCCACCTGTCTTAGAGGTCACAGGGACCAGGTCGCAGGGCCTATGTGAGGACCTGGATGGGGCGCATGGTAGTGAAGGATGGTGTGAAAGGCACCATCTGAGACTGGGTGGGGGGGTCCCTGGCCCTGGGGAGGAAGGAAACACCTCTGACCCCGCCCAGGCTGCAGTCAGAGCCTCCAGCAAGTCTTGTGGTTCTGTCTCATCCAGGAGCCTCAGCCTTGAACCTCTTAGGTACACCACCCCCAGTTGGATATTCCAGAGACTTCCTTGGAGCTGGTTCCCCCATCCCCACCCCTGTGCTGGGACTCTGCACATATGGCACTGCCTGGGTTCGATTTGGGCCAAGCTCCGTCTCCTTTTGATGGCAACTCCTGCCCTCCATTCATCTTTGCACTGGCTCAGAGTGATGGATGGTAGGCCTCCCCAAAGTTGGTGTCGAAGAGATGAAGAGATACGCTGGGCGTGGTGGCGCACGCTTGTAATCCCAGTACTTGGGAGGCTGAGACAGGAGGATCCGGGTTCGCGGCCAGCCTTAGCTACTTAGTGAGGCCCTCCGCAACTTCGTGAGACCCGGTTTCAAAATAAACCGGGGGTGTAGCTCGGAGTTAAAATGCCCCTGGGTTCAATCCCCGGTACCGCAAAAAAAAAGAAAAAAGAAGAGATGAAGAGATGGGAGATAAAACCCACAACAGGTCCCGGGACTTGCTAGCACCTCAGAAGAGGTGAATGGCAAAGACAGGCTCCCTGTGTGGGGACTGCCCTCACAGGGGTCTGCAGGACCTGATCAGTGGCGAGTCCAAGCAGAAGGGCCCAGCACTGCATGGGGGAGGGGCTTGACACCTGTCCCTCCCATGTTGGTAAGCCGCCCATTAGATACTTGACTGCAGAGGTGACAGCTGAGAGAGCACCTGCTGCCTCTGGGGCCAGCCTCTTCCTTGAAGGCCTCTTTGAGAGGAGGCTCCCGGGGTGGGGGGTGGGGTGGGACTTTCAGTTCTGTCTCATCCAGAAGGAAGTGGTAGCTTTGCAAAGGCTGTACAACACCCCTGGTGGTAACTCTGGGTGCATACCATGAGAGGGACCTTTTGGAAGGGGCAAAGGATGTCTAGTTATGTCAAACAAAGATGCTTCCTGGGCACTCCAATTGACTTGCGATACCCTACAGCCAAGGGCCCCCCATCTTAGCCTGTGAGAGACTAGATTTGGATATTTTTCATCATTTACATTTTTTAAAAATTCTGCAAAGCTAGTAGTCCAAAGGTTAGTAGTCTTATTTACTCAATGAATTTATTCAATAGACGTTTTGGAGCCGCAGCTATGTACTAGGCTTTTTTGAAGGAGCTGGGGATTTAGCAAGTGAACGAGAGAGACAAGCATTCTTGCTGTCATGATCTAGTTTTACAATAGCACAAGTCTTTCTTTGAAGAGGATCTTTACCATCTTCCATAGTAACTCCTGAAGTTCATGTAGACAATGGTTTAAGGGTCATTCACTTTGTGTTGGAGGGGCAGGAACGATGGGGGTAGCTGGGACGTTCAGGGACAGAAGGAAGCAGAGACAGTGTCACTGGAGCCCAGGCAATGGATGGAGAAAACATTCTCACAATGGGGCAGAAATCAGGAGTGAATGAGATTCTGCCTGAAAAGTTGAGCTTGTAAGTAGCTGTATCCAAGCCAGGCATGGTGGCACATGCTTGTAATCCCAGGACTTGGGAGGCTGAGACAGGAGGATCGCAGGTTCGAGGACAGCCTAAGCAAGTAGTGAGACTCTCATCAACCTAGAGAGACCCTGATTCAGAATAAAAATAAAACAGGGCTGGGGGTGTAGCTTGGAGGTAGAATGACCCTGAGCTCAATCCCCAGTACTACATACACACACACACACACACACACACACACACACACACACACACACACTAAGTAAAAAGTAAATAGTTGTATCTGAACATGTATATTATATTGTATTGAGCTAGTTTAGCCATGATTGGTCTTCTGAAAGAGCAACAAAATTTACTGAGTCTTTTCTTTGTGCCTGGGTACTTGGTGTTTGCTAGAAGATGTGGTCCCTGACCGAGAGACTGGGATAGTTGAGTAATTTACAGACAAAACAAGGGTGAGTCTCTTGAGAGCCACCCATGTGGCTGTGCCTGAGAGCACTATGGAAAGAATTCTGTGAGCACAGTCAGAGAAGACTTCCTGGATGAAGTAGCTCCTGGCTAGTGGGGAAAGAGGGAGGGAGGTGTTCTCAGAGAGGTGATAACTTGTGAGTATGGCTATGTCCATGGACTGTGTGACTGGTTTGTCACAGTGGAGGTGGTGATGGGAGATGTCTTAGTTTTGCATTACTATAATGAAATAACTGAGGCAGGCTACTTCAAAAAGAAAAGAAGTTTATTTAGCTCACAGTTCAAGGGCATGGCACCAGCATCAGGTCAGCTCTGGTGAGGACCTCATGATGAATGTTAGGAGCGTGTGTGAGATGATCACTTGACAAATCAGAAGCCAGGGAGAGACCAGAGGCCCACAGTCCCTCCCAAGGGTATGCCCCTAATTCAACTAAGGACCCCCCACTAGGCCACGCCTCTTAAGGCCTCCCACCCCCAACAGTGCCACTGAGGACGAAGCTCCCAACACACACATCTTTGGGAGACAAACTCAAACCATGTTCTAACCATGGCGGGAGGGTAGGGGTAGAGGTAGAGGCGGGGTGGTGCAGGCCAGTGGGGTTCTGAAGTGGTTTGCACCTGGGAGCCATTGAAGGTTTTGCAGGAGAGAAGTACCCTGATAATGGCGGTGTTTTTGAGTGTTAGGGTTTAGTGGCGTGAGAGTGGGCTGGGAGGGCAGGCGTAGCAAGGGGAGAGACAAAGGCAGCTGAGTGTGACTCTGGAGGAACAGGTCCTGCCCAGCAAGTCAAGGGGCCATGAGTAAATTACTCACTCTTTCTGAGCCTCAGTTTACCTCATCTGTCAAAAGATGAGGTAAACTTTTTTTTGGTCCTGGAGATTGAACCCAGGGGCATTCTATCTCTGAGCTATACCCCCAGCCGTATGTATGTATGTATGTATGTATGTATGTGTGTATGTGTGTATGTATGTATGTATGTATGTATGTGTTTTGGTGCAAGGGATTGAACCCAGGGGCATTCTACCTCTGAGCTACCTCCCCAGTCCTATTTTATTTTTAATTTTGAAACAGAGTCTTGCTAAGTTGATGAGGGTCTCGCTAAATTGCTGAGGCTGATCTCGAACCTAAGATCCTCCTGTCTCAGCCTCCCAATTACTGTGATTACAGTTATGCGCCACTGCGCCTGTCTTATTTTTTTATTTTATTTTGAAACAGTATCTTGCTAAGTTGCTGATGGCCTTGCTAAGTGGCCAAGGCTGGCCTCAAACCTGCGATCCCCCTGTCTCAGCCTCCCAAGTACTGGGATTATAGGCGTACACCACCATGCCTGGCTTGAAAATAAGACTTCTAATTCTGGCTATTACACAGATTTGTTAACTTTAACAGTTGAGTCTTAACTTTAAAAATATATGTGACAAAGCTTTTTTTAAAAAGAGTAAAGTGTTCATTTAAGAAGAGATTTGTAGGCTGTCGGTGTGAGGATCTCCTTCTCACGCTGGCGTCCTGTACCTAGGAGACAGTAAGAAGTGAGAGAGGTCTCATTCTTTTGTGGGCAAACAGCATCCAAACAGCAGAGAACCAGGGAGTATGGAAAGTGAGCTCTCAGCTCCCCTTCACTTAATCCTCACAGTGACCTCTGAGGCAGGGAAACTGAGTTGGGACCTGAGCCTCCAGCTGCAGCCCTGCCCCCGGTCACAGCTCATTGGTGGGGTGGCAGACCAGTGAGGCAGGGTACGATGGACTCATTCTGCACTCCTGTGCTCAGGCCCCCATGACAAGGACCACAGATGGGATGGTTTAAACAACAGACAGAGCCAGGCGTGGTGACGCACGCCTGTAATCCCAGTACTTGGGAGGCTCAGACCGGATCGCAGGTTCGAAGCCAGTCTCAGCAACTTAGTGAGACCCTGTTTCAAAAAAAAAAAATAGGGCTGGGGGGTGAAGATTGGAGGTAAAATGCCCCTGGGTTCAATTCCCAGCAATACACACACACACACACACACACACACACACACACACACACACACTTATTCCTCACTGTTCTGGAGGCTGAAGTCCAAGATCAAGGAGTGGAGAGAGCTGGTTTCCTCTGAGGCCTCTCTCTTTGGCTTGCCGGTGGCTTCTCGCTGTGACTTCATATGTCCTGTCTCTTCTTCTTAAGACACTGGTCCTGTTTGATTAGGGCTAAACCACATGATTTTACTTTAAGTAAATCTTTAGAGGCCCTTTCTACAAATGCAGTCACACTCCAAAGAACTGGGGGTTAGGACTGTGATGTAAGAAGTTGGGGAGATGTTATTCAGCCCCACCACATTATTACAGAGTTCCCATAGTATGCTGGGCTTGGAGAGGGAGGGCACAGCCCTAGAGAAGAGGGGAGCATTCTGAACCCCAGTAAGTAACCACGGACTTGATGGGGGGCACTGCTGAGAAATATGACAGGTAGAAAGAGATGAATTCATGTGCCCTGCAAACTTGAATTCAATTTACTTAAATAGATTTAATAAATTAAAAACAAAATCTCCTGGATTTCAAGAGAGATCGGTTAACTTGCTTTAGACAAGATTTCATAACAGGTTTCCTTTAAATACCCAACCTCGCCAGTATACTTGAAAAGTGATTTGATTTAATACCATGTGATTAAAGGACTGCATTTTCAGAGCCTAGCCATTACTAGCAGGGAGACAGTCTGTAATTAAAATGTTGCTGATTCTCCCCTTCCAAAGACTATTTCAGTTGGCACCAGTGGACCAGTGAGGCAGCCAGGCGCTTCAGCTGGGCCTCCAGCACCTTTGCTCTCGGTCAAGGTGCATGGCGTCCAACCAGTCTTGGGAGACAGTGGCACTCACCACTTGGCCCCTGCCTGGGACTGCATGTCCTCCCTGTTGTCTGAGGAGCCAGCACTGGCTTCAATCTATGCCGGCAGCAACCTAACTTTGTCCTTCTTTATCTCTGTTTCTGGGGACAGCGACATCGTTCCCCTTAGTTAGGGGGACAAGGAGACATAGACGAATGCATATTATGTATTTTCCAAACCTCACATTAACAATTTCAACGTGGAAACATTTTACTTCCTCACCAGAGTGGCAGACGCGTGTCAGATTGATGGATTAACTTCTGGTCCTCTCTGTAAGGAAGGGAGGCGCACATTGCCTGGCACCAGGAAGGAGGCAGAGATCCAAAGGAGGCCCTTGCAAAATGAGGCAGAAAGTACCCACCCCAGAGCCAGAGAGGGGTAGAAGGGAGGCCGTGTCTATCCAGAAACAAGCACTTGTGGCTGCCCTATTTGCAGGGAAGCTTTTCAGGTGTCAAAGCTGATGGGTATCAGAGGAAGAGCATTTGTCTTCTAGGACCAAAGAAATGGGTGTGTGAAGCCAGCTGCTGGTGGGGTGTTAGGTTCTGAGCCCTGTCCTTCCATCGTAAATATTCATGGAAGCCGAGTGTGGTGGCACACACTTGTAATCCCAGTACTTGGGAGGTTGAGACAGGAGGATTGCAGGTTCAAAGACAGTCTCAGCAAGTAGTGAGATTTTCATCAACCTAGTGATACCCTGTTTTAAAATAAAAATGAAATAGGGCTAGGGGTGTAGATCAGAGGTAGAATGCCCCTGAGTTCAATCTCCAGTACCAATAAATAAATAAATAAATAAATAAATAAATAAATAAATGTTCATGGAGAACTTCTGCGTGCCAAGAACTATGTATGTGTGAGGGTCATACAATCTCCTCTGGCCAGAGAGCCTTCTGGGCTGGGGACTCAGTTCTGCCCTGGAAGGATGCACGGGCTGGTGGAGGGGACAGGCATCCGCAGAGTGAGGTGGGTACGCAGGGAAAAGGGAGGCACAGGGCACAGGTGGAGTGGCTGGGGTGCCACATCCCCACTGAGGAGTCTGCAAATACTCATGGAAGTGTCGAGGGAGCTGAGAGCCAGATCACAGGCTGCGGGGGAGCTGGTCTGGCCAAGAGGTGGGGGGAGGAGCGGCTAAGACAGAAGGAACATTCTAGGCCAAGACCTGGAGGTGAGAGGGAGCAGGGTGGGGGTGACTCAGGAGGTTATGAGGACAGATTTGGGGGATCTGGGGGGGGGCGAGCAATGGGGCTGGCGTGTGGGAAGGTGACACTTGGAGGCCAGCAAGCAGGCCTTGTCCTGGGATTTTCTTCCTTTCCTTTCCTTTCCTTTCCTTTCCTTTCCTTTCCTTTCCTTTCCTTCTTTTCTTTTCTTTTCTTTTCTTTTCTTTTCTTTTCTTTTCTTTTCTTTTCTTTTCTTTTCTTTCTTTTCTTTTCTTTCTTTTCTTTTCTTTTCTTTTCTTTTCTTTTCTTTTCTTTTCTTTTCTTTTCTTTTTCTTTTGATACAGGGGATTGAACCCAGGGGCATACTACCTTTGAGCTATATACCCCAGCCCTTTTGATTTTTTAATTTTGAAACAGGTTCTCACTAAATTGCTGAGGGTCTTGCTCAGTTTCTGAGGCTGACCTTGAACCTACAATCCTCCTATCTCGGCCTCCCAAGTACTGGGATTATAGGTGTGTACCACCACACCTGGCCCTTGTCCCAGAATTTTAAGTGCACTTTGAGGCAAGAGACCCTGTGATAGGTTTCTGGGCTGGAGAGCCCACGGTCGTCTTCCCCTCATACCTGGCGCTGTGGACTTGACTTGGGCAGGAGGCCTGTGGCTGCTCGGAGGTCTTGTCCAGGCTGGAAGGCTATTTCCTGGGCAGTAGTGACCTCGGTGCCCTCTTGTGCCAACATAGATCTCTTCCAAGTCCAGCAACCTTCATCGTTTAGGGTATGTGAACCAACTCAAAGGAACCAACCCATGTACATTTGTTAGTAACAGAGACCAGAAATAATGAGGGCTTAAATAAGATACTCTTTTTCTACTTGGAAGTAGACTGGCCAGAGCTGGTATGCTGGTTTCACAGGACCAGGGACTTAGGCTGCTTCCATCTTTTGCTCCATCATACTCTGTACGTGGCCGTTTTACTCAAGATCACCTCATGGTCCAACATGGTCACTGGAGTTCTAGTCATCACACCCACACTCTGGGCAGGAAGGAGGAACTGGGATCAGTTCTCATTGGTCACCCCATCTGCAAGGGAGGCTGGGAGATATAGTTTTTCATCTAATCAAATCACCTGAGGTCCTGTTAGTAAGGAAGAATTGGAGAATGGATATTGAGTAGGTGACTAGCAGCCTCTGCCATGGCAGAGGTGGGGTCAAGGAGGGCCTGGCTCCGTGTCCCATCTCTACCTGCCCTGCTCAGCTCCCTGTGGCTCATAGAGCCACTGAAAGGGAGAGCGATGAGACAGACCCAGAGAAAACTGCTGTGGTTTGGATATGGCTGGTCCCCTACAGGCCCATGTGCTGGAAACTTGGTCCCCAGTATAACAGTATTGAGGGGGTGGGGCATTTAAGAGGTGGAGCCTAGTGGGAGATGAGTAGTTCAAGGAGGTGACATCCTCAGAAGGGGTTAATGCCTGTCTTACAGAATTGGGTTAGTATTTTCAAGAGCAGGTTATAATGTGAGGCCACCCCACATGCTGTATGGCACTAATCCCCTTACCTCTTCTCTTCTATGTTGATACATAGCCAGGGAAAAGGGGCCCTCACCAATCACCATGCTGTTGGACTTTCCAGCCACCCGAATCACGAGCCAGATACATCTCTTTTCTTTATATCTTATCCTACCTCTGATATTTTGTTATAGCAATACAAAATGAACTAAGACAACCTCTAGTTCTTATTAGCCATCACAGGTGACCAAATGTGCTGTATTTAAATGTACCTCAGGGAACAGCAAGACTGTGCATGGGCTGGGCTCCAGGCCCCACTTTTCACACATCATTTTTTTATCTTTCATGAGCCTCAATTTCTCCCTCTTCCAAAGGAGACCAGCACTACCTACCACTGGGGATTGAGCCCAGGATCGATGAGGTGATGGTGGTACATACCTGTACAGATGTAGGATGTGGTGGTGCCATGTAACTTGTCTTGCTGCACAGACTCTCTTTCTCCCCTCTACATGAAGTCTAGAGGGTTAGGGGACTTTTCTGAGCTCAAGTACATCTATTGTCTCCTTTCATAGGCGCCCCCCCACCCCCTGGCCACAGGCGTTGTAAGATTGCCTCTGTTTATAGCATCTTTCTTTGAAGAGTCTGGACCATCAGTGTTCCAAGACACGGGGAGGAGCAGAGGTTATTGTCTTTGTCTGGAAAATGGGCTGGTGACCCCTCTCCCCGGGTTGGAGTGAAGTTGACTGGGGTCTTCTCACTGCAAGAGCCACAGCCTTTCTCCTGAAATAGTGTTTGTGGATTTTTCTTTTTAAACAGCAGATGCAGCTCCTTAAAATAACTCTTACTCAGGGCTTGGTGTACAAACTGGGAACAGCTTGCCACCAGCTGCCCCGCTCCCCGAGCCACCTCCCCGTGCTGCCCCCGGGTCCTAAGGTGGGCTGCTCTCTGTCCTTCAGGAAGCTGCCCAGTGCTCTGTGATGTTGAGGGTCTGGGTGCACAGGAAGGAGAAGCCGCAGCCCTGGCATCAGGGAGTTCAGCATAGTCGGGGAGAGGAGGACACAGTCTAAGGTCAGTACGTGACAGCGATAGATGTCATTACATGTGGTTCCAGCCTGGGTTGAGACCCCCTGCCCTGGCCCCGTCTCCAGAACCAGCCCAGACTCTTGGTCCATTCTCCTAGTGCTTTGTCCATGCAACTGCTCCAAAGTCCTTCCATGTTGAAGCAATTACAAAGTGTGTGGGAGACCATGTGCCCACAAGTAATTATAATTTATTACCACTTTCCTTTTTATAGTTTTTAATGCATTGTCACTAATTTTTGCCAAGCTTCTTAATTTTTCAATGAATGTGCCCCTGGGTTCCCGTCCTGCCTTCTCTGTGGTCCACATTCACTAATAGAAACAAATTTTTAAATTGGTTTGAAGAGGCAGAACACTTATGCCATTCAAAAATAAAATCAAAATAAAAAAGACATGCTGTGGATACAATCTAATGTTCATCAAACAACGAATGATAAGTAAAATGTGGTATATTCATACAATAGAATATTCAGCCACGAAAAAATAAGAGCTCTCTGAAAAATATAACCACATAGCACTTTGGTAGCACATTTTGGTACCAACATATAGGTCGCATTTTTAATAATATTTTGGGTTTTTTTCCCAGTATTTTTTTGTATACTACGAAGAATATATTCTTATCCCTCCCCCCTTTTTTTTAACCTCAATGGTACCATACATTTACACCATTCAAAAATAAAGTCAAAATAAAAAATATATGCTCTAGAAACATCCTAATGTTCAGCAACTATTGATGGATAAACAAAATGTGGTATATCCATACAATAGAATATTATTCAGCCACAAAACGAAATGAAGTACTGTACGTGCTACGACATGGAGAACCTCAAAAGCATAAGTTAAGTGAAAGAAGCCAGACACGAAAGTCATACACTGCAGCAGTCCCTCTATATGAAATATCCTGACTAGGTAGATCCCTTGGCACAGAAGGTGCTGACCAGGGGCACAAAGCGGGGATCAAGAGTAATCGCTCCCTGAGGGTGAGGTCATTTGATGGTATGATGAGAGTGTTTTGGAACTAGATAGAGGTGGTGATTGAACAACAATGTGAATGTACTAAATGCCCCTGAATTGTATGTGCACAATTAAAAATGATGAAAATGGTTAATTTCATGTTATGTGAATTTCACTTTAGTAATTTCAAAATATGGCATAATCTGCAAAGTATGGAATTATTGTTTTCATCATGTCCCCATCCACCCCCTTCCTTCTTGCTCTACTTACTCCCTTCTGGAGGCAGTAATAATAATAATAATAATGATAGTAATAATAATACTAATAATGATAATAAAAATCAGGAGGATCACCCTGTCCTCAAACCTGTGATCCTTCTGTCTCAGCTTCCCAAGTACTGGGATTGTAGGCATGTGCCACTGTACTTGGCAACAATTTTTAAAAAAGAAAACTTTATATGATTGAAAATTTCCAGCAGATGTAAGAGAGGAGAGGATAATATAAGGACTCCCCATGTGTCCACCACCCAGCAACGTCAATTTCCATCTCGTGCTCAATGTTTTTCTTCTGTCTGCCATCTAACCTGTGAATTATTTAAAGAAAATGACTAGCTGGGCATGGTGACACATGACTGCAATCTCAGTACTTGGGAGGCTGAGACAGGAGGATTCCAGGTTTAATGCCAGTCTCAGCAACATAGTGAGACCCTGTTTCAAAATAGAAATAAAATAGGGCTGAGGGTGTAGTTCAGAGGCAGAATGTCCTTGGGTTCAATCCCTAGTGTCCCTCCAAAAAAGAAAATTGCTGACATCATATTTTACTCATAAATAATTCAGCATATATCGGCAAAAGATAAGAATGCTCTTTTAAAAATATAACCACATACCATTTAGGAGGCACACTTAGGTACCACACTAGGGAACATTTTAAATATTTGGTTTCTCCTTTCAGTATTTATGCATGCACTAAAGATCTTATTTTCCCCTTTCTTACATCAAAAGCACCATACTAAAAATGCTTTTCTGTCCCTTGCTTTTTTTTTTTTTTTACCTAAGAGGATATTCTATAGCTTTCTTCCATACTAGCACATATGGATACTCCTGATTTTTCTCCAAATGTATAATATTCTGCTGTGTGGCTCTGCCATAATTTATTCGTCCATCCCTTATTTCTGGATGTTCGTTTGGTTTCTAATCTTTTGCTTCTGATAGTCTGAGCTGGACGCTGCTGGCTGAATGGTCAATGGCAAATCACTCTTGGCTCCGGCCTCAAGGAGCCTGGATTAGTCAGGGTCTCCAGGGAAACCAAGAGAGAGAGAGAGACAGAGAGAGAGAGAGAGAGAGAGAGAGAGAGAGAGAGGGATTAGGGAATTGACTCATGTGATCATGGGGCTGGTAAGTCAGATCTGTAGGGCAGGCTGGCAGGCTGGAATTCCAGTAAAAGTTGACATTGCAGCCTGAAATCTGCAGAGCTGCAGACTGGAAACTCAGGCAGGATTTCTATGTTACTGTCTCGAGGTAGAATTCCTTTTTTGAGAAACCTGTCTTTGCTCTTAAGATCTTTTACTGATTGGATGAGGCCCACCCACATTATGGATGGTAATCTACTTGACTTCAAGTCAATTGATTATAACTGTCACTTGCATATCAAAAATATACTCCCAGAAACAACTAGATGAGTTTGATCAAGTGGCTGGGTGCCAGAGCCTCACCACATTGACACACAAAATCAACCATCATAGAGCCCAAAAAGAACGGAAGTAAAAAGATGGTGGGAGGGCCAGGGATGTAGTTCAGTGGTAGAGTGCTTGCTTAGCATGCATAAAGCTCTGGGTTCAATCCCCAGTAAAACACACACGCACACACACACACACATGCTTGTGCGAATGTAGAGAGGAGGAACTTGGGTTTCTTGTTTGACTATATGAGATAAAGATGAGTCTTCTCATTTTATAACCAAGGAAACTGAGGCTCAGAGAGGTTTATTAACTAGCCCAAGGTTGCACAGCTACTGCATGGTAGAAGGATCTGACCGAGGCTAACCCAGGACAGAGCCCAGGTCCTAACTGCATAGGAGTTAATGCTACTTCATGGGGGCTTTTGTGTCACCCTGGAGGGGACCATTCAACTAGCCCTAGAAGGAGGATAAGGTGCCCAGGTAGATAAAGAAGGGTATTTGGCATTTCTGAGCTCAGGGAACTGGCTTGTGGAAGGCCAGAGAGGGAAGCGAGCCTTCTTCTCAGGGGTGGAGGGCCTGGGACTCTGGGCAGTCTTTGAGAACAGATTGGGAAGGCTGCTGGGGACTGCACACACCAAGTTTGGGCTTCATTTTACAGCCTGAGGTCACAAACTGGCAGCCGCCAGTCATGCTCTGACCCGCTGGATGTAAGACATCTGGATGTAGAGGCCGGAGGGCAGCATGGCACGGCGCGTCCTGACCTCCACCCTGCCCCGTCTATTCAAGTTGCCTGCCTGGCCCTGTGTCCTCTCTCTGGGTGACCCAGACCACCCTCTCTGAAGTGTTTCACCTGGCAAGAAAAATCAAGTCTGTGCTTTCGTTGTCTTTTGGGTATGTTTTGGGCATATATGACTGCATAATGTGTGGTTTGTATACTTTAAAAACATACCAAACAAGACATTTAAAAGAATGATATGAGCCGGGTATGGTGGTACAATCTATAATCCCAGTACCTGGGAGCCTGAGGCAGCAGGTTCAAGGCCAACCTCAGCAACTTAGCGAGACACTGTTTCCAAATAAAAAATGAAACAGGGCTCAGGTGTAACTTGGAGGTAGAATGCCTCTGGGATCCCTCCCTAGCACCGCACACAAACAAAAATAAATAAAATAAAATAAAATAAAAAAATAGCATGAACAGTAGACGCTCCCACATCTCCCTGTGCCCCAGTGATAGTTCGGTCACCCCACTTTGCAAAGCACCTTGCCGGACAATGGGAAGCCATGGAAGGCAGATCACTGTGTTGGGGACTCCGGGTTGACTCATACTGACAGGGCAGAGCTTGGGAGAGGGTGTGGTTAGGTCAAGTCAGCAGACAAGTGCCACACAGGGCTACCCACTCAGCCTGCTGTGAGCCAATCACTGTGTGGCACTGGGGCAGCATGCTGACAGTAATTGTACCAGTGTCTGACCTCCTGTTTATCAGCTGCTGTTCTGCCCCCCCCCACCGCCCGACACCTCCATGACCTGGTGTCATTCCACAGGGAGCAGGGAGGAGCCCTTGTCATCTCCCAACAGTGGAGTCTGGTGTCAGGCCCCGTCTGCAGTCAGCGCACCAGGTCTCACCTCCCAGCAAAAACCCCACCTCGCTTCTCCTTAGAACTGTCTTCCAGCTCCTTCCTGCCAGGGCGACTTTCTGCTATGACTCTGAAGACGACCCGCCTCTGGTCCTGCCACTCGCAGTAGGGACAGAGGCTGGCTGCTTGGAGGTATGCCCATTTGGGGATAATTGGGTTTCTTTTTCTTTCCAAGTGGCAGCAGGGTGAATGGGCTTACAGAATTCCGTTATGAGTTGCGCCCCTCCCTAGCCCTGTTCCCCTCTTCATTTTATTTCTCTCCATAGCTTGTGTCGCCCTCTGCTTCAATTATCCAATATGCACTAAAAAACGAAACCAAAAGTAGTGCCTTAAAACAACTATCTTTTTATCATATTTGCTCACAATTCTTCATTTTGGGCAAGGCTTGTGGGGGAGGGAAGGGGAGGATCACCTCCCTTCCATGGGTATCAGCCCAGGGTAGCTTGAGACCCTCGTGCTTCTCTATGTGGTGTGGCTACATGTTGGCTTGGGCTTCTTTCAATATGGTGGTCCCTGTGGCTGGCTTCATTAATGAGGTGGTGGCTTTCCCCAGAACACAAAAGCAAGGGCTACCAGCCTTTCTTCAGACCTGGATCTGGAGCAGGTATAATGTCACTTGTGCTGCAGTTCTGAACATCCGGTCACACAATGGGAGGCATGGAGACTGTCCTGTCCCAGAAGGGAGTTATAGACTAATCAGGCGCTCAAAATATATGAGCTGTTCTGTTAGACGCAGCCCCGGGCTGTCAGACTCCCAGCTCTTGAACGACCTCCTGTGTGGCCGAGCCGAGACTCACTCCCTCTCTGACTCTCTAAAATGGGGATAATGGAAGTTCTAGCCAGTCACTTGCCTGCCCCTCAAGACTGCTTCGAGGTCCTAATGAGAGGAGATTGACCATCATGACAGGTGTGGGAGCTAGGGGAGGCTGGGCTCTGGGGTCTTCCCTCCCTGGAGGCCCACCTGTCTGCCAAGACTGCTGGGCAAGGCCTGGGAGTACAGGAGGGAAGTCCTGGCACTGCTTCCTGAGAAGGCCAAGCAGGCCACCATCAGGGACAGCGGGCAGGGCTCAAATCCAGTTAGGAACAGAGAGCTAACTTTGGTTGAGGGTTTATTTATTTATTTTTGTGGTACTGGGGATGGAATCCAGGGGCATTCTACCTCTGAGCTACACCCCCAGCCCTATTTTATTCTTTATTTTGAAGCAGGGTCTCACTAAGTTGCAGAGGGCCTCACTAAGTTGCTGAGGCTGGCCGCGAACCTGCGATCCTCCTATCTCAGCCTCCCAAGTACTGGGATTACAAGCGTGTGCCACCATGCCCGGCTTGGTTGAGGGTTTAAAACTTACTAGGGCTTTTCGTGTGTGTGTGTGTGTGTGTGTGTGTGTGTGTGTGTGTGTGTGTGTGTGTATTACTGGGGATTGAATCCAGGGGCGCTCTACCACTGAGCCACATCCCAGCCCTTTTTATGTTTTATTTTGAGACAGGATCTCGCTAAGTTACCAGGGTTCTCCATCTCTCCCATCATTTCTCATGTGCCCTCAGGACACTTCTATAAGGCCAGGGGTACTCTCGCCCCTTCGACAGCTGTCCCCATGGCGACACACACATGGCTGAATGACAGCCAGGACTCCAACCTCGACCTATCAGCTCCAAACCCTGGGCGCTTTTCTCACAGAGCTGGCTGGTGAGAGCTTCTCGGCAGAACACCAGAATTTTCCTTACTGTGAACACTGCCGGCTCTAATTAGATTAATTTTCACTTTTCTTTTGCCTCTGGGGGTTTTTGAACGATTCAGTCAGATCACAACACTGCTCTTTGAGTGGAGCTAAGGGGGTGGGGTGGGGACCGCCCTGGCCTGCAGCCACTAGGTGCCCCATGTTCTGTGTATCCCTGTGACCCTCTGAGAGGCTCCCACCCCCACCGTCCATGGGGACCCAGCCTCTTGTTCGGGCTCCGCTCTCCTGGGACAGTCTCTTCCCTCAGACCAGACTTGGCATTGATGCTCAGAGCCTGGCCTGCGTTCCTTTTCTTTTAAATTTATGATACTGGGGGTTGAACCCAGGGGCCTTTTTTTTTTGAAGCAGGGTCTTGCTAATTTGCTGAGGCTGGCCTCGAACTTACGATCCTCCTGTCTCAGCCTCCCAAGTATTACAGGCATGTGCCACTGCGCCCAGCTCCTACCTGAGTTCTTATACCACTGCTCTGTGCGCACATCTGCACTTGTTACCCGTGGTCAGTGACGGCATCCACATTGTATAGTCTCCCTCTCCAAGGCGACCCGTGAGGTGAGGCCTTTTGCTGGATGTGGGCCTCAGTAAATGAGAGAGCTTTCCTGACTCCAAATCTTGCTTTTCACCCCCAGGAGCCAACCACAAACATTTGTGGGGGGCCAGGGCCATGCCAGGCAGGCCCTGAGCTGGGGAAACCACGCTGGGAACAATCGGCCACTGACTGAAGAACAATGCGGGCTTGTAGATGGTCCGTCCCTGACCTTGGACAGCAGCCCCTGTCCACAGGGCACCAGGTGTGCGCCTGCCCCGGCCCGGGAGCGTGCGGAGGAGTGGGCCCGCCTCCCGTGGTGTGTGGTCACTTGCAGAGTTGACCCTTAGAAGGCAAACATGTGGCCAGGCCGAACTTGCTGCAGTGTGCTGTTTCTGACTCCTCTGGCCTGTTTGTACTGCAAAGCCAATGATAGAAGCACTAGCAGTGACCGTGTGTGTGTGTGTGTGTGTGTGCATGTGTGTGCGCGTGTGTGTGTGTGTGTGTGTGTGTGTGTGTGTGTGTGATGGGGGCGCTGGTCCCGGGTGGGCCCTTCCCTGAGATGCGCCCTCGGCTCCCTCTGAGGACCTTGGCCTGTCCCCCCATCCCCGGTCTGCCTTGTCCCAGCGCCGCTCACTTCTCCAGTCCTCCTCAGCAGTTCTCCACTCCAGCCAACACAAACAACAGAAATAAGTAGGCGAGAAGCCACCTCAGAACGAAGAGTCCCCTCTTTTCCAGATTCACTGTGCCAGCTGGGTGTAACCGTTTAATCGCTGATACCAAGTCTCCAGTAAAACAGGGTTCCACGGCACCCCGAGTGCAGGATTTGTGTGTGATGCAAAGAACAGAAGGCCATAGGTGGGGTTTGGTCTGCTCAAACGCACCTCTTAAAGTTCTTCTGTTTAGGTTGTAATTCCCTGTTCTATTTCATAAGCTTGGAGTTTGGGGGATTCGGAGCTTGTCTTTGTGTGTGTGTGTTTTTTGTTTTTGTTTTTTTTTTCTCTGTTTCCTGGCTCTTTTCATTCAGAGGAGGATGTTCTAGGAGGTTGTAATTGCTAATTATTCTTAAAATCTCGAGAGCCAATTGTGTGAAATGTGTGATATTAGAGGGCTTTGTATGGCAAGCCACAATAGTGAAGGCACATACTGAGCCTCCAAGAGGGCGTGTCTGTGTCGGTGGGGGGGGGTGCTGGGGATTGAACCCAGGGGCATTCTACCTTTGAGCTATACCCCCAGCCCTATTTTTTTTAAATTTCAAAACAGGGTCTTGCTAAGTTGCTGACAGCCTCACTAAGTTGCTGAGGCTGACTTCAAACCTATGATCTTCCTGTCTCAGCCTTCCAAGTGCTGGGAGTACAGGCATGTGCCACCACGCCCGGCTCCAAGAGAGTATTTTGAGGGAACTTACTGAAGCGAGCTCATCATACCTGCTCAGGAAATGCCATAAAAGCATGAATGCGATCAGAGGGACATCGTGAAGCATAGGTGGAGGTCATGTGCAGGCGTGGCATTGTGCTATAGTCATGGTCTGTGGCCCCTAGAATGACCCAGAGAGAGGGGTCTGGTCTGCTCAGGACCCTCAGCTGTGGTGTGACACAGAGCTTAATAAACTGGCCTGGGGAAGCAGGCAGACTCTTAGGGACATGAGGAGAACACCACAAGCAAAGACTGTGGCTCTAGACAAAGTCTGCTTCAGCCACCTGGGGTGGAGGTGGAGCGGGATGGGGTCTGACATGTGTCCCTGCCTCGGGACAGGTGTTGGTGATGGAGTTCAGGTTTTCAAAGCCACATCCAGAAGGAAATGGTCTTGTGTGGCCCTATTCTTTCTCCCTAAGAGATGCTGACCCAGAGACAGTGCAGAGGACCCCGTGCTGAGGCCTGGCTTCCCTCTGTCTGACTTCCCTACACTTCAGCTTCCTTTCTGTTTTATTTTATTTTTTTTGACCAGGACACCAAAGGATATTGTCACAGCCCTTGTATGGCTTCTTTCACTTAGCTTAATAATTCCAAGGTTCATTCACATTGTTGTATCAGTACTTCATTACTCTTCATTGCTGAATAATGTTCCCTTATATGGCTATGCCATATTTTATCAGTGAATGAAAATTTGAGGGTTTCCATATTTTGGCTATTGTGAATAATGAATATTCTAGTACAGGTTTTTGTATGGATGTATGTTTTTAATTCTCTTAGATATATGCCTAGGGAGCCGAGCATGGTGGCGCACACTTGAAATCCTAGTACTTGGGAGGCTGAGACAGGAGGATCGCAAGTTCGCGGCCAGCCTCAGCTACTTAGTGAGACTCTCCACAACTTAGTGAGATCCTGCTTCAAAATAAAGAATAAAAAATAGGGCTGGGGGGTGTAGCTTGGAGGTAGAATGCCCCGGGGTGCAATCCCCAGTACCACACACACACACACACACACACACACACACAAAAGATATATGCCTAGGTGTAGGATTGCTGGGTCATATGGTAGCCGTATATTTAACCTTTGAGGAACTGGCAGACCATTTTTTTTAGTAGTAGAACCATTGTACAATTCTACCAGCAATGTCTAAGGGTTCCAGTTTTTCTGCGTCATCTTTTTGACTAGGGTCATCTATTGCGTGTGACATGATACCTCATTGTGGTTTTGATTTCCCTAATGATTAATGATATTGAACATCATTTCATATGTTTTGTAGTGTTAAAAACTCAATATATCTGTTTAGACCTGGGGTACTGGCCACTTGTATATTTTTGGAGAAATGTCTATTAAATTGCTTGCTCAATTTTTAAGTTGGTTATTTGTTTTGTTTATCATTGAGTTGTAGGAGTTCTTTATACATTCTGGATTCTAGTGCCTTATCAGATATATGATTTGCAAGTATTTTCTTCCACTCTGGCTTGTTGCCGTTTCACTTTACTGATGATTTACTTTGAAACACAAATGTCTTTAGTTTTGATGAAGTACAATGTATCTTCTTTCTTTATTTATTTTTGGGAAGGGCAGTAATGGAGCGTGAACACAGGGCCTCACACATGCTAGCCAAGTGCTCTATTACTGAGCTACACCCCAGCTCCCCCCTTTTTTGTGGTACTGGGGATTGAATCCAGGGGCATTCTACCCCCAAGCTACACCCCCAGCCCTATTTTATTCTTTATTTTGAAACAGGGTCTCACTAAGTTGTGGAGGGCCTCACTAAGTTGCTGAGGCTGGCTTCGAACCTGCAATCCTCCTGTCTCAGTCTCCCAAGTACTGGGATTACAAGCGTGTGCCACCATGCCCGGCTCACTCTAACCCTTTTAAAAAATATTTTAAGCTGGGCGTGGTGGTGCATGCTTGTAATCCCAGTACTTGGGAGGCTGAGACAGGAGGATCCGGGTTCGCGGCCAGCCTCAGCTACTTAGTGAGGCCCTCCACAACTTAGCGAGACCCTCTTTCAAAATAAAGAATAAAAATAGGGCTGGGGGTGTAGCTAGGAGGTAGAATGCCCCTGGGTTCAATCCCTAATACCGCAGGACCTTGCTAATACGATAGGACCTTGCTAAGTTGCCCAGGCTGGGCTGGAACTTGTGATCCTCAGGTAACTGGGATTATAGGTATGTACCACCATGCCTGGCTTCTTTATTCTTTAATATTTATTTATTTATTTATTTATTTATTTATTTTTGTGATACTGAGGATTGAACCCAAGGACAATCTACCTCTGAGCTACACCCCCAGGCCTGTTTTTATTTTTTATTTTGAGACAGGGTCTCACTAAGTCATTGAGGGCCTCGCTAAGTTGCTGAGTCTGGCCTCGAACCTGTTATCCCAGCCTCCCAAGTACTGGGATTATAAGTGTGTGCCACCATACCTGGCACCTTTGTTCTTTAATTGCTTGTGCTTTTGGTGTCATACCTAGAAAATATTGCCTAATCAAGGTCACAACAATTAATTGTTATGTTTTCTTCTAAAAGGTTCATAGGTTTAAAGTGCTCTGACATTTAGGGCCATGATCCATTTTGAGTTAAATTTTGTATATGGTGTGAGGTAGAGGTTTAACATCACTCTTTTGCATGTGGATATCTAATTGTCCCAGCACCATGTGTTGAACAGACTATTGTTTCCCCCAGTGAATTGCTTTTTTTTTTACATGCATGTTTCCTACTCAAAAATAGCAATAGGTTCCTTCCTCTGCCCCTACCCCCCCATCACTGCCACTTGCCCCAAAGTGATGGGTATACCTGCTGCTTGAGGAAGGTCTCCATGCCAGCCCAGGGCCTTGTCCCTAACTTCCAGAACTCCATTCCAAGTGGATCTCTGCTTACTTAGGAAGCATGAAGGAGGAGCTGCACATGACCAAAACCCATAATAATATGTTATCTTTTCATACCTGTATTTCTGGCTCCCAAACTAGACATAAGCTTTGCCAGGTACAGCCCTCTTGGAACACCCCATTTGTACAATGTTCACTGATTGGATAATTAAATGGGGGAGCTGCACTGTCTCTGGCTGACAATGGCTCACTAAAGTTGTCATTTCTCCTTGCCTCCCTCTATCCATCCATGTACTGAGAAAGAAAAGGGCTGGTTGCTCAGTCATCTGCTGGCTGGGTTAGAGTTGTGCTACAGGCTTATAATAGTGCTATAAGCTCAGGTTTATCCAATTAATCAACTGGGAGCCAAATAACCAGTAAGCCAGAGTCTGAGGTTACTGTGGCTGCTGTCATTGGCAGGGTGTTTTGCGAGGTGGCATCTTTTTGGTGAATGGGTTGCCTCAGGAGGCCAGTGAAACCTTTTCAATCTGGAAAGAAAGCGTTAGAGCAGAGGGACAGGGCGGTCTTAGGGGCTCCGTTCCTCTAGACCAGGGATATTTCTGTCTGAACTGTAATCTCTGCTCATTGGAATTTAGGACCAAAGAATGGAAGGGGAGGCTCTGAGAAATTCTCACTCTCAAGTGCCCTGTGCAGACCAGCAGCAGTCTATGACAACATCTTTGGAACCTCTGATTTCATGACATCTTATATCAGGTGCATTCTCTGTGTCCTGAAATTTGGCACAACCTGGACGCCTGTGGGTCTGGGACCCCTTGGTGGGAGCATCTCATTACTAATTGGGAAGTTGGGTTTTTGACTTTGTCCCACCCTTTTGGGTACCTTCCCAACTGGGGCCTTTGTTCCCATGTTTCCCTGGATCACCTCTTCCTGGGCACTCGGGTCCTATCTGCCCCAGTGGGCCAGGCGCCTTACCCCACTGCAGGGAGTTCTTTCTTAGGATTTCTGTTCTCCTGCCCTGCAGTTTGGTCTGTATGTCCACACCCCACCTCAGGTGTTAGGCTTCTGGTTTGAACCTCAGTGGAGGACAAGCCCTCTGGGTGGCCCTCAATGGGATGTAGATTCACAGGGGATTGGGTATCAATTACCCCACTTGCTGGAGACATCAGAGCCTCACTCAGCTAACACACCCACAAGAAGAATTGAGAGCCTTCTTGTTTCAGTCAGTTTTTCCATTTAAGGCCATAATACCTGACAAGAACAACTTAAAGGAAGAAAGGTTTATTTGGGCTCAGGGGTTCAGTCCATGGTTGGCTGGCTTATGATGTCAGGGGTTCAGCCCATGGTTGGCTGGCTTATGATGTCAGAGGTTCAGTCCTTGGTTGGCTGGCTTATGATGTCAGGGGTTCAGTCCTTGGTTGGCTGGCTTATGATGTCAGGGGTTCAGTCCTTGGTTGGCTGGCTTATGATGTCAGAGGTTCAGCCCTTGGTTGGCTGGCTTATGATGTCAGAGGTTCAGCCCATGGTTGGCTGGCTTATGATGTCAGGGGTTCAGCCCATGGTTGGCTGGCTTATGATG
>PVJS01020516.1:0-32507 GCA_004027185.1 Glis glis | reverse complement strand
TTTTCTGTGTGTGTGTGTGTGTGTGTGTGTGTGTGTGTGTGTGTGTGTATGTGTGTGTGGCATTGGGGATGGAACCCAGGGGCATTCTACCTCCGAGCTACAACCCCAACCCTTTTTATTTTGAAACAGGGTCTTGCTAGGTTGATGAGAGTCTCACTAGTTGCTGAGGCTGTCCTCAAACCTGCTCTCCTCCTGTCTCAGCCTCCCAAGTACTGGGATTACAGGTGTGTGTCACCACACTGGGCTCCTGAAACCATTTTTAGATAGAAACCCATGAAATTCTGTCCCCCAGAGCTTATGCAGTTTATCGTTACCTAAGATCGCCATTTGAAAGTGATTCTCTTAAGGGCAAGTATGGAGATGTTCACGATTTGCTTTTGAAAGGCGTGATCTGCAGTTTTATGTAGGAGCTTCTCTGCACGAAGGTAGGGTCCTGCGACTCTCCTAGCCTTATCCTGATACCATCATTACAGGTAAGTCACTGGAGTGGACCTTCATTTCTTTATGAGCAGCATTTCCATGCACTGACCCTATGCAAAGTCGGAGAGACACCTGTGAGTCATATTCTTCTTTACGAATTCTTAAGCTCTCTGCTCTGAAGGCTAAAGGTTATTTCCACCCGAATTCCTTTTATGAGCAGAGCTCGCTTGAAGCTCTCTACAGGAGCCTGTGGAGCAACCCGACTTCACAGCACGTCCAGTTATATTTTTAATTTGTTGTCATTCTTGAAAACTTCTCAGAATGTCCAATGATATCTTTAATTTCACTGCTGGCTTATTAACTGATGAACTCAGCTGGCCTAGGGTGTCGCGAGGAGACTTCACATCATCCCACAGGAATCGATTTTATAAACACTTCCAGAGATTTTAGTTGACACAGAAATTTAGCAGCTACAGAATTACAGATAGCAGGGTGGAAAAGCTATTAGCTCCTCTCTTCAACATAATATTTATAAATGGAATCTAATGACAGCCTGCAAACTCACTGTTTCCAGAGCTTAAAGCAATAAAGCTAAAGCCATAAGAAAATTTCTATTAGCTCTCCTGGGCTGAGGTGAGGAGTGGGGCCGGGAAGGGGTAAGAAGGAAGAAAAGAACAGATCGAGGGTGGTGAGGTTCCTCCAGATAGTGGGCCTGCCCCAGGCTGGCCGAAGAGAACAGAGATGGGTGTCTGGAGAGACCAGAGTCTCTGATCTTTACCGAGGAAGATTTTTTTCAAGAGTTTTCCAACCTGACAGAAACTTTCTCACGGGAATCCCTTGCTCACAGATGTTTTCCCCAAAGATGCTCCCTCTTATTTTCCCAGATGTGTAAGTTCAGGTTGATAAACATTTTCTGAGCAATTACTAGGTGAAAGGTACTTTACTAGAAATTTTGAGAGCTATCAGGATGAATAAGGCCTGGCTCCAGCCCTCAAGAGGCTTAAGATTTAGAAGGGGAGAAAAGACAAGTTATACGGTAGTTACTAATACCAGGCGTTGATTTAAATACTTTGGGTATACTAAGTCATTTATTTGTTGTGATAATGCCACAAGAAGAGGTGACCATGGTTTGTCATCATGAGAAAACTAAGTCGCAGCAGTATTATACAATTGGTTCAAACTTACACAGCTATAATTAAGCTGCAAACGGAGTCAGTGGGAGCTATTTGGCTTAAAGTCAGAGACTAAATCAATGTCAAATCCTGGGCTATAATTCAGTAGAAGGCTCCTGATTCTCAACACGAGGCTTCTTTTACTAAACTGTGAAGTCTTTTTGTTTTTCCTTAATAACAAACGAGACTCGGAGCAATTCCAGCTCTCCCGCGAAGATTCCTACTTGCTTGGTCTGAGAAAGCAATCAGCCTTAAAGTCAAAACTTTGTCTTTCTAGAGTCTTGAAAGTATTCACTAATGGCTTGATGAAATTAAGCAAGGAACTCTTTGTACAAATACCAAGTTAAAAGTGCTTTCTGGCTAGCACTAATATAAATGGACATTTATGGTTGAGTTTAGGAAGGCTTTCCTATGAATATCAGCCTTTGAAGTTTATTTTTTTAGAACAATACCCATTTATCTAAAAGGTAGGTTTTGCTTTAGTTTATCAGAATAAAAGTTCAGTAAGTAATGCTTTTATTTAGGAAGATTGGTTTATTGGCATAAACTATCTAAAATCTAACTTAAAGCCAGGTGTGGTGGCGCATGCTTATCATCCCAGTACTTGGGAGGCTGAGAGAGGAGGATCACAGGTTCCAGGCCAGCCTCAGCAACTTAAGAGAGGCCCTCCACAACTTAGTCAGACCGTGTTTCAAAATAAAGAACCAAAAAATAGGGCTGGAGTTGTAGCTCGGAGGTAGAATACCCCTGGGTTCAATCCCTGGTACTGCAAAAAAAAAAAAATAATAAATAAATAAATAAAACCTAACTTAAGAGAATACTCAAGCTAATTTTTGAAACATCTCCTAAGCATGTTAATTTTCCTAAATGATCTTTAAGAAGTCAGCAGGACTGCTCACCATCAACCTGGGCCTTTGATGGATGTGGCAAGCAGGTGGTCTCTCTTCAATGGCCCGTTTTTGACCTGTCCTCTTCATTTCGTCTGTTTTCTGCTCAGTTTTTTGGACCACTCCCTTTGTCTTTCCCTTGGAACATCTTGCCCCAAGGCCTTTGGCAGTCCCTGAAGTATTGCTGTTTTCCATTTCATTCTTTTCCGTTCGATGCATCTTAGAGTTTTCAAGGACATAACCAAGTGCATACTTCAGTGATGACGGGCGTGTGCGTGTCCTAACACTGTCAGAACAAAGTACCAAGCAACAGGAACGTATTTCTTCTCTCGCAAGGTGGGAGTCTAGAAGTCCAAGGTCAAGGTGACAAGGGCCGGGCTCCTTCTGAAGACCCTAGGGGAAGAACATCTCTGGCCTCTTCCAGCTGCTGGTGGCTCTGGGGATCCTTGGTGTCCCTTGGCTTGCAGCTATATCACTCCAATCCCTGTCTCTGTCTCATGTGGCCTTGACCCCTAGGACTCCTGGATATCTCCATCTGAATCTCCCTCTCCCTTCTCTTAGAAAGATTCAGTCATTGGACTTAGGCCCACAGTAATCCAGTATGGCCTTATTTTAACTAACTACCTCCACGATGAAGTCCCAGCGTCCAAATAGGTCATATTCTGAGTTTTCCAAGGGACACACATTTTGAAGGACATTCTTTAGTCCTGTACAATAGAATGATAAGAGAAGGCAGGAAGGAAAATCCAATGATCCAAACAAATATTGGTGATCCAATGATCCAATGATCCAATGATCCAAACAAATATTTTGAGAGGTTTTCTAAGGTTCCATCTGCCCAGAATTAGTTGTATTTTGTTATAGTATTAGCTTCCCTTTTGTGATAGTTGGTCTGGTTTGTCAACTTGACCCTCCTAAGATCATGTGACTTTGATTGTATAACAGCAGATTGAACCGGAAGTCCTGCCCTAAATGTGGGCAGCAGGGTTCTGATAGGTGCAGGACTTAGATAAAAAGGAGAAAGCCATGTAGAGTAAGCCACGACTCTTCCTGAAGAAAACGCGTCTGCTCTCATCTGAGATCATTGGCCTCCAACTTTGCCGTTTCCTTGAAGAGCTTCTTGATCTTCTGCTCTCGTCTGAGATCGTTGGCCTCCAGCCTTCGAACTGAAACTTCACCATCGTTTCTCCGAAGAGCTTCCTTATCTTCACATCTTGGACTGGACTGAATTGGTGGTTGCTTCAATCCTAAGGCTCCAGCTCTTAGACTGCCCGACCAGCTACTGATTCCTCTGATTCTTCACGTGCAGTCGAAACTCAGGACTACATTGTGAGCTGATCTAATAAATCCCTTTTCATATACTCATTCTTTGAATTCTGTTGATCTGACCAATACACCTTTATAACTGATTATAAATCACCAAGACCTCCCTGAATCTGTGTCTATCTCCAAAAAGCCATAGAGACAAATGTCCGTGTTAGTTGACAGGAGGGATTTCGTCAATCAGCATTCTCATTGCTATAATCCAAAACAACCGACCACACAACTTAGAACAAAGAAGATTTATTTGCTCACAGTGTTTTTTGAGATCTTGGAGTTTCAGTGCATGCCAGGCCAGGCTACATCTGCGGAGCTCAGGGCATGGCGGTGGGAAGCAGAGAGAGGGCGAGAGCAAGGGCTCTGCTCTCACATCATGGAGGCTGGAAGCAAAGAGAGTGAGCAAGGGAATTCAAAGACAAAAGCACAGTCCTTCAGGCCACACCCCCAGGGACCCACCTTCTCCAACCACACCCCCCACCTGACTAAGTTACCACCCAGTAAATTCATTATAATGGATTTATCTACTGATGAGATTACAACTCTCATGAGTTAATTATACCAACTGAACATTAATACATAAGCTCTTCCAGGGACATTCTATGTCTAACCATAACAAGGGAGTAGCACAGCTGGTTAGATTAATATTTATCACCTTTGCTAATTACCTTCATAAAAAGCAGACAGAGCTTAGTGGGTCTTGGAAGGAAATGATGACTGCTAAAGAGCAGAGCACTTGCGCATAGGGACAAGACCCTGTGGTTCAGGTTCACAACGATTCCATCAGTTCTCAGACACATTCTTTCCTGAATCAAATTCAGATAACTTCACACATCTCTCTTGTTTTCCCTCTTTGTCTCCTTTTTCCATGACATCCTGCTAGTCCTGCTAGTGATTTAGGTATTTCACATTCATAACAGTTCCAAGAGCCTGTTTCTAAAGCTTCCATTGAATCTGCCTCAGTATTGCTTGATCAAGTCTCCTGAATGTGACCTTCTTCTTGCCCTTCAGATAAGGATTCTTTTGAACAGGATGGCGGTGGCATGAGACCCAGAGCTTAGGCTGAACTCTCATCCACTTGGCCTCTGTCCCTATTTCAGAGTTTACACTGACTTGGTAGAGACTCTGTCTGGAGCCAACAGTTCAGCACTTGTTTACAATTCATGAAAGGTGGTTGCATTCAAAGGCAGTTGTTGGGTCCTTGGATAGTCTTGGATGACTGCTACTACTGCTGGTGGGTGCAGGGATTGCTTGAACATCTAAGTCTGGAGATTTATAATGGATGACTAAGAAGGAATGAGAAGAGACTGATGCTAATAGGTTATAGCAATTATTCTTTCAACATTTTGAGATCAGAACAGGATTCTTGGAAGCATTTTTTGTTGCAGTACTAGGGATTGAACCTAGGGGCATTATACCTCTGAGTTACACCCCCAGCCCTATTTTTATGTTTTATTTCGAAACAGGGTCTCACTAAGTAGCTGAGGCTGGCCGCGAACCTGCGATCCTCCTGTCTCAGCCTCCCAAGTACTGGGATTACAAGCATGTGCCACCAGGCCAAGCTAGAAAAGGATTCTTATAAACCTTTATTTCATAAAAAAAAGAAGCTGAAAGTGGTTGGTTGCTGAAATTCAATACATGTCTTCAGCATCAGAAAGGTTAGTTCAATTCTCGGTGCTGCCGTATATGCTCATGAATCATGGGATTACTAATTAGGCTTTCTCTGCCCCAGTTTCTGGAGTAACTAAATCCACATAAAAGTTATTTTTAGGATTAAAGAAAGAAAATAGATGTTAAAAATAATAGTATGTTTTCTACATTAATAAGAACAAAGCTATCGTTTGGATCTGAAATGTGTCCTGAAGGCCCACATGTTCAAGGCTTGGTAGCCAGGCTACGGGACCTTTAAGAGGCGGGGCCTAGTGCAAGGAAGTGAGGTCATTGGGGGCGTGCCCATAAGGGCACATTGGGACTACACCTCCTGTCTTTCTCTTTGCTTCCAGCTGCCAGGAGCACAGTAAAAGGAGGTGAGCAGGTTTCCTCAGCCACACGCTTTCACCATGATATTCTGTTTTGCCACAGGTCTAAATGTAATGAGACCAACTGGCTGTGGACTGAACCCTCTAAATCCATCAGCCTAAACAAACCTTTTCTCCTCAAAAGTTGATTTTCTCAGGTGCTTTGTCACCATCATGGAAACCCGACAAACCCAGCCGTCGAAAGGGAATGAGGTTGCTGCATAAAGAGAAGACATCTAAAATACATTTCTACCTTTTTGTATTTTGGAGGAAAGTTCATTCCATACTTGGCTCCCAAGAAGGGGACAGTAGACTCCCTTAGAATACTAAAACAGAAAATGGGGGGTGGCCCAACCTCCAACCTCCTCCCTCTTTGTAAGATGGGGTTCAGTTCACCCTCATCTCACTAGTGGCAGAGTGCCAATGTTGCATCTGTTACCTTTTGGGGCCCAGGCCAACCTTCCCTAACACGGCACAAATCATATACTGTGGCCCTCCCTTGACTGCAACCATTTGGTTTTTGTTTCGTCGGGAGGGAAATCTTAAAGGTTAAAGGGTAAGATGGTATCACTTGTGAAAAGAAGGTAACTGGTGGGAGGTGGAGTGTTTATGGTGTGTTTTTTTGGTTGTTCTTGTTTGTTTGTTTGGTCCTGGGGATGGAACCCAGGGGTGTTCTACCTCTGAGCTACACCACCATCCTTATTTTATTTTGAAAAACAGGGTCTCACTAAGTTCCCAAGGGTCTCATTAAGTTGCTGAGGCTGACCTTAATCCTGCAATCCTCCTGTCTCAGCCTCCCCAGTACTGGAATTATAGGCGTGCACCACCATGCCTGGCTATGGTGGAGTATTTCTAAGCAGCCCTCCTGCTCTGCATGACAGGATCTGGGTCCATGAACCTCAGGTTGGTTGCCTGGTTTATTTCCAGGTGGTAGCCAGCTTCTTGCTCACTGCTTCTCAGTCCCTCTTGTTAATCCCTGGTTTCCAAAAGAGCCTGGGTGATCAATGGTATTTGCCATGGCTTAGGCCTGGGCCTGGTTTAGTCCTCAAAATCTAGAAATGTGCTGGGCGTGGTGGCGCACGCTTGTAATCCCAGTACTTTGGGAGGCGGACACTGGAGGATTCGGGTTCGCGGCCAGCCTCAGCACTCTCTCTCTTTCTCTCTCTCTCTCCCCCTGTCTCTCTCTCTCTCTCTCTCTCTCTATCTATCTATCTATCTCTCCTTAGTGAGGCCCTCTGCAACTTCATGAGACCTGGTTTCAAAATAAAGTATAAAAAATAGGGCCGGGGGTGTAGCGTGGAGGTAGAACGCCCCTGCGTTCAATCCCCGGTACCACACACACAAAAAAAATCTATAAATGCATCAGACAAACACCTCCGGACAGCTCTCCTAGGGTCCCTCGTGGTTTCTACCCCATCCTTTCCTTCTGCCCCCCAGTGTCACCTCCAGCCTGGCCCCGCAGGCTCTGGCCTTGCATTGGCTTGTGGTACAAAGTGTTCAGACAGGGAGTGGCACAGCGAAAGATCTAAAGTCGTTGATACTCTTCTGAATGGATTCATTCAACCTTTAAATAATCATTTATTATAAAGGCAAAATACATCCTTTCTCACGAAGTTCTGGTATGATGATTTTAATGAGCTTTTCAGGACAAAGCAGTCAAGTAACGACTTTAAACTCACAGTGCTCAGAAGAGCTCACCAGGCTCTGTGGGGAGTAAAGCGGGCGCGGCCTTTGCTTTGTGAAGGTTAACGTTGTACCTTTATTTTTCTCCTTTTAAATACCCCCTATCCTTCCATTTTGAGAAAAAAAGAACCAAGAAAATTGTCTTGTCACATAGGACACTCCACTTCCTTCACTCTGTTCTTCTTTGAAATATCAACTACTACTAACAGCAAGGAATTAAAAAAATATATATTTTTCTTTGCCAAAGGGGAAAAAGGGTCATCCACTAAAGGAGACTCCAATAGGGAATTAAAAGTAATACAGCCAGCCGGGCATGGTGGCTCACCCCTGTAATCCCAGTACTTGGGAGGCTGAGACAGGAGGATCGCAGGTTGAGGGCCAGCCTCAGCAACTTAGCAAGGCCCTCTGCAACTTAGTGAGACCTTGTTTCCAATTTAAAAAATAATAATAAATAAAAAATAAATGAAACAGGGCTGGGGGTGTATCTCAGAGGTAGCACATTCCTGGGTTCAATCCCCAGTGCCACAAACACACACACACACACACACACACACACACACACACACACAAAAGTAACCCAGCCTGAAATCCTTTTCTTATTATGATTCTTAAACTTCAAATGTTGAAACACAAGATCCAGGGAAATTGCCTTATTTCTATGCACTACACTAGCCAATGTTACAGACAGTATCATTTTTAAGGAAAAGAACTTTATTACCTCTAAATACATGAAAAATTTTCCATCTGTCTTTTTCCTGACAGTCATACACACAGAGTTTTACTCAAAATCAATTACGGAGAGGACAGATGGGAATAGGACTCAGATCCATTTATCACAGCAGAGGAATTAGACTGTGACTGGTCCTCTCTAACCAGAACCTCATAAGTTCCAGTTCTGTAACACAAAGGAAGGCAAGAAAGTGCTGTCAGTCCATGTCATGTTATTGATACATAAAGATGTAGGAAGAAAGATAAAAATCTGGTGCCTGAGCATAGGAAAATGGTTAAGCTCGGTGTGCAGAAAAGTGTCCAATGCAAAACAAGTGTGCAGAAGGTCGGGGACGGAGGGAGCTTTCTGAACTTAGCTAAGTGGGAGGAAAGGTATTTTTGGATTGAGAAAATTGGAGCTGGGAAGCAAGAAGTTTAAAGAAAACGTTCTTTCAAAAAAGCATGTTAGAATTAAGTGATGATACCTCCTTTAAAATGCCGTAAGTATATGTAATGAATATGAAAAATGTCTGGGAGTGACCCTGGGGTCAAAGGACTTCTTTGGCCTTCTAGCTCGTCCCCCAGGAGAACAGAGAGGAGGAACCAAGAACAGAACTGATGTCAGGGAAAGAAGGAAGGAAGGGAGGAAGGAAAGAAGGAAGGAAACTTGTAGCCAAGAGCAAATTGCTCTTTGTCCTTGAGATAAAAGGGAATTTTTCTAACTGCTTGTTAGAAATTTACATGGTACACATCCCAGAATGAATTTTTTAAGTCACTGTTTTTCAGTAGATGGAATAGAATGAGAAGATTTATGGCTGCGATAGAATCATGAATCTCACATTTCGGCCCGCATCTCTGAAATGCAATTTCCCACCAAGGCATAGAGATGCTACATCAAAAATGTGTCCTGTATTTCACTCCTCTGAGCTGCTGCCCGTCTCACAGCCCTGTGCATGGGGCGTGCTCGCCCAGAGCTCAGCTCTCCCCGCATGAGACCCACCGTGGGCGCACTCGAAGCTCCCTGCATGGTGTCTGAGCTGGAGATTTCCAGCATGTTCTTTCTGCTTTCCTCTTCCAGGCTGTCTGTGCTCCGGGGCCACAAAGCAGCCCTGTAAAGCTCGTGTGGCATCAGGAATTGTCAGCTGACACTCTCCAAGTGGGCTATGGTTTCAGTGACCTCACTAGAGGAACCTCCCCGACACACATGCTGTGTGGAAGTCAGCTATGGTCTGCCCACCGTGGGGACAGAGGGCTGGGCATTGCTCGGTGATTCCTTTGGGTAAAGGCTCCTAATGAACACTGCAGGTGGGCTATTGCTCTAAGTCAAGGTCTCCCAACCTCAGGGAAACATTTGGAGCATTGACATTTGGTACTAAGTCATTGCGGGGATTGTCCTGTGCCCTGGAGGACATTGAGCAGCATTCTTTGTCTCTGTGTATTAGATGCCACTAGCATGACATATCTTCAGACATGGCCAAATGTCCCCCCAGGGAGAAAAATCACCGTTGTTGAGAACCACTGAACTAAGCCATTATTACTCGATGTGAGTGAGTTCCCAAATCGACCAGGGCATCGAGGGATGGAGAGATTTGGAACTCAGGAGAATCAGCAACGCAGAAAATACCAGGAAGTGGCTAAAAAGGGTGGATCTGAACAGGCTATCACAGGGCTGGGATGACTCCCACAGAGCCACAAGGCGAGGGGAAGACAGGGCTGAGGAACCTAAAGAAAGACAACCCAAAGGACGGAACACCAAGGGCAGCGTGGAATTCGCTGTAGGGCTTGCAGAGATGATCGAAGGGAAACCACCACGGACAGTTGGAAAACCAAAGCCCTGGTCTCAACTCCACTCTGCGGTTGGTCTTCGGATGATGAGCTTATCCTTGGGTTCCTTGTCTGCAAAAGGTGGCTCCGCTTCAAGACCTGATTGGCTCACATTGTCCTGTTAAGGCAATACATGGGAATAGACTTTGCAAATCTATTCTTTAGAAAAGCATCAGATGTTCCTCGTTGTGTACAGCTGCACCCCCACCTAAGTCAGAAGGTCGATAGGACATAACTCAAAGCTGCAGAGGGCTCAAGAATGGAGTGAGCGCCCAGTGCAGGAGCACGGATTGTGATGAAACCCAGGTCATCACTAATGCTTGGAAACCTACGGTTAGATTATCTAAGGTCAGATTCCCCAGCATCAGTAATGGTGACAGAGCATCCCACAGTGTAAAGTTTTATCTGAGTTGAAGTGAGAGTAGAATTCAACTGCTAGCACCTTCCAGAATGAAGTATTTTTGGTCATCTCAATTTCCACTTATGGCTCTTCCCAAAGAGGAAAGACATCTTAATGAGTCTTAGTACTAGAGCCACGGTGATTCTGCATTTTTTTCTGTGGGGGAAAGGAAAACACTTGCCTACCAAAAACTTAGAAAAATATTTTAGGTAACTCTGAATGCCAAAAAGTTATGTTTTTTTAAATTTCATATCCCTTATGGAGAGCTGATAAAAATCTTTCTCAAAGCATTTTTTCTTCCCACTGAAGATTGGCTAGTAAACAAGAGGAGAAATCAAAACACCAGTTCAAAATCCCGAGGCAATGAGAGCCTTTGGAAATTCCAAAAAGATTATGTTGAGGATCAGTACAAGTTTTAAGGAAAGATTTACTGCTTACTTGTTCAACCCCGGTAAAAGTAACTAAACATGTTTGCCTTCTAGAGTCTAGACTTTTGTACCTGGCCCAAAGGAAGAAGAGACACATCAGCTCAGATTAACCCAGTGTTTACTGAAAGACGTAAGGTGGCGTTGTGAAGTATTAACACAATGACTACATTATGTTCATCCCATTTGTAGATGAAGCTAGACATTGTCCTTTCCCATTTTCAGATTTTTCTGCTTACCAAACTACAAATAAAAAATTGTGGAGCTATGCTTCAAGTTTCCTATTGCTGAAATGCTGTTGGAGACTACACATGAACTCAGTTGGAAAGTGAATATTTAATTATAGTAACATCTAGACGTGTGGCAGGGGACTATTGGCAGTAGAGATACCAGACTGCTTTTTCTTTATTTCTGGATTTTGGGGATGAATTCTAATCCTCTGTCTTTATACTTTTTCTTTTAATCTCCTAAAGCCGGAGAGCTATACCTAGTTACAAAACATTGTGGGGGATAATTAATAAGTAACCACAGTTAAATGCTACAAGCAATAAGATGGCTAGTTTCCAGAAAGACAAAGATGACTTGAAGCCATGTCATAAAGTTTTAAGGAAAATAAGTGTTTTACACCAGTACTCAGAACAGGCCAGCGAGTGGAGCAGTGTGTTAGCTACTAATGGCAGGGTTTGTTGGAAAATAGGGTATGCACCCTCATAATGGGTTCCCTATTACTGAATAATTTCTAATAATAAAAGTTATCGCTTCCAGTTGCGGTAGTGCACGCCTATAGTCCCAATACTTGGGAGGCCAAGACAAGAGGATCACAGGTTTGAGGCCAGCCTCAGCAACTTTGTAAGACCCTTGGCAATTCAGCGAGATGCTGTTTCAAAATTAAATAAATAAATAAAAAGGAAGGGGGTGTAGCTTATAGGTAGAATGCCCCTGCGTTCAATTCTTAGTACTCGAAAGAGAAAGAAGAAAGAAGAAAGAAAGAAAGAAAGAAAGAAAGAAAGAAAGAAAGAAAGAATAAAGAAGGAAAAAAGAAAGAAAGAAAGAAAGAGAAAAGAAAAAAAAAAAGAAAAGAAAAGAAAAGAAAAGAAAAGAAAAGAAAAAGTTATCCCTTCCATGTTAAGAAAACTCATGGGATAGATGGTCAAATGCTCATGATGTCTACTTACCTCAAAATCGTATGATGTATGTGTGTTGTTGGATTCTTAGAACTTTTATTTTCTGGTGGTACTGGGAATTGAACCCGGGGGCATTCTACCCTCAAGCTATAACCCCAGCCCTATTTTATTTTTATTCTGAAACAAGGTCTCACTAGATTGATGAGAGTCTCACTACTTGCTGAGGCTGTCCTTGAACCTGGGATCCTCCTGCCTCAGTCTCTCATGTACTGGGATTATAAATGTGTGCCACCATGCCCGGCTAGAACTTTTCAAGAAAAGCACTTAAACCATGTTTGTAAACTAGGTAGGTCCATTTTACATGTGACAACACAGATGATTCTTGGGGGCTTTATGCTAAGTGAAACAAACCAGTCACAAAAAGATGAATATCATCTGATTTTACTTCCACGAGATTTCCAAAGTAGTCAAACTCATGGAAACATGATGCAGAATGGCGGCTGCCCAGGGCTGCCGGGAGGGCACGTGGTAACTAATTGTTCAGTGAAGAGACAGCTTGTTCGTTTGCAGGATGGACAATCCTGTAGCTCCGTTACACAACAATGTGAATAAATTTAACCCAATGAGCTATTTTACCAACTAGGTATTTTAAAAAGTACACCTCAGCCCCTGAAGACCGGCAAGCAATTAGTCCACGTACCCTCTATGGCTGCCTTTTTCTGTGCTTTTTCTGATGATACCAAACAAAAGAATATTAAGAAAGTAGGGTAAAGGTGTTATCAGTAAAACATAGCTGGACGCGTTGTCCCTGGCACTGATAGTGTCGCACGTTCGGAGGAAGAATTAGTGCTTCTCAGGAGAGTCATGAAAATGTTGCCTTTCTGTGGAGTGGGATAGATTCTCACATGAGCCAGCGCTGGCATGCCACGGGCAGCAATGAAATACTCTGCCATTTAAATAAAGGAAACAGGTATTAGTTACGAGCTGTACATCTTCTAAGAAGAAAATCCTAATGAACAGAACATTGCTTTTGAAAAATACTATTAGTGCTACGGATGGTGAGCACTAATAGTACTTCTGTGAACATTGGTCAAAAGCCTCCTATGCACCGGGAACTCGGCACTCCTAGCCAGGAGGCGGATGGGCTGGTCAGCGTTCTGTCACTCTCAGAAATGCCTGCGATGATCGGCTTACCAAGGAAAAAAGGTCATTTTGTCTTACAGTTCAGAGTTTCCATCTGTGATCCATCAACCCCATGGTTTTAGGCTGTCGTGAAGCAGCAGTCATGGCAGAAGCCTGTGGAGGAACAAAACCATCTCTTGCTCAGAAAGCAAAAGATTGAAGGAGGAAGGGGCGGGGGGCCCACAGTCCCCTTCAAGGCCACACCCCAATGTCTTAAGTCCTCCCATTAGGCACCACCTCTTAAAGGCTCCACCACCTCCCAGTAGTGCCACGGGCTAGGTACCCAGCTTTGAACACCTGGGCCTTTCGAGGACTTTCTAGATCCAAATTACCGCAGTAGACCTCATCGTCGACACATATTATCTCCACTTCTCAGATGAAGACTCAGAAGGGTTAAGTCTCTGTTAGAGACTGCACAGCTATTAAATAAGAGCATAACGTAAAAGCCTCTTTGATGGTACCGGTCCTCCTGCATCTTAGAGAATGCAGAAACAGAATTTGGAGGAGTGGGAAGAGGCTTTGGGGTCCCGGCTTCTTACCTGGCACACCAACCAGTTCTCATTTCTTTACTCCAAAAGCCTTTCCTCATTTCAAGAGATCTGTGCCATGTCAGCCAGGAGGTACAAGAAAGACCTTTGTCATCATTATTTAAAACTCAGATTGTGGGAGAGATTTGACTTCATCATCTCTACGTTAAGCCACAGCAGGGGAAAAGCTACAGGAAAATGAGTATCTGGTAATAAGTAATCTCTGCCTTGGGCAATGTTTTCCCATTGAATTTAAAAGAGAAGAAAAATAATACGTGTCTATCAGTGAGTGTAGGAAGGGACAATTCATAAACCTCAGATCCTTTGTTAGATATTCACACAAAGCAACAAAGTGAGCACGTGACTGCTCTTGACAGCCCTGGATGTCTTTGATGGCTTTGAGGGAATGCAAAATGACACTGGGGCAGGGTTTGTGAAAAGGGAATTAGGTATCTTGATGTGCCTAACAAGATAGAACACAACCAGGCTTGCATTGCTCACAAAAACCATTCTGCGCTGTGGAGGGCAGAGCAGGACTTGGAGGGAGATGGGAGACCCGGGGCTTCTGGCCTCTGTAGCCAGCCGCACCAGGGAGGTGGGGTGTCAGAGAGAACATTTTCCTCTGAAAATAAAGGTAAAAAGGTTCCAACCTAACATTTCACCCTACTGAATCCTTTCCCAATTGCTTTTCCATTTTATCCTTATACCCAATCTCTGATGGCAATACTGTCATCTGTCTTTAGCCAAGAAAAAAACAATAGACCCAGCAAGGTTGTTTGTCCCAGCTAAGTTCAGGGAGTTAATAAGGGGGTGGGGGAATTGTACTAGAACTTGGAATGCTGAGACTGGCACTTTACTTATAGCTCGTTAGGTCAATGGAAACAGAAAAAAAGAATATGACCTCAGATCTCCTACTCCTAAGGTCTAGGTAAAGAGTACAGAAACAGAGAAAAGACCATCTCAAACCCATCAAACATAACTCCTAGATTTATGGACTAAATGCCTTATTTGCATTCCTCAGAAACAGACCCTAATAGAAGGATTTCAAGGCTAGAAGTTTGATTGGGAGGTGGGGACTCCAGGAAGAACCAGCTGAGGAGTGGGATATGGAGAAAGGGAAGGGAAGTCAGTTAATAAAGGGCGCATGATCAACTGGAGCTGAAGTCTCCGGGGGACTCGGGGCGTGAGTGCAGATGAGGACTGGGGGATGCTGAGGAGAACTGATGCGCCTTCTACGTTAGTGGTACTTTCCCTGCCCACCGATTTCAAAGGTGGATACCCACAAACAACAACCCCAAACAAACAAAAAGACACTTTTGACTTTTAAGCAATTTTCTCTCTGTATGATCTCTCTCATTATACATACAAACATTTATATATACATGCTATATATCACATACATTTCCAGTGACATGTTGTATATAGTAGGATGAATTCTGTGTTGTTTTTATATTTACATCAATACATGACAACATAGATGCTATTCAATTTTTTACTTAATTTAAATTTTTATTTTGAGGTTATTATAATACTTATTATAATAATTATAATATTAATAATATAATATTAATAATTATAGTATTTATTATTGAGGTTGTTATAATATTTATTTTGATGTTATTATTTCTATTTTGAGGTTATTTTATTTGAGGTTTTATCTCTATTCACATGCAGTCATAGAGATCCTATGTACCTCTTGCCCCAATTCCCTTAATGATAATATCTTATCCAACTAAAATATATGTATGATTCCATTTTCCGTGGCTGTAGTGAAACACCCGAGGAGATTCAGGAGCATCTGCTGTGGCGACCACATCATGGTGGGAGCGTAAGCGAGAGGGAGAGCGGACATGGCGAGACAGGAAGCCAGAGGTTCAGGGGCCAGGCTGGCTCTTTTTCTAATAACCCATCATGATGGGAATTAACCAGAGTCCTATGAGAATGACATCAATCTCTTCTGAAGGCAGTGCTGCCAGTCCCCTCGATATCTTCCACTCAGCCCCACCTCTTATGAGTTCCAACACTCATCACCCCACTGAAGATCAAGCTTCCAGCACATGAACCTTTTGAGGGACACCTTCAAACCAAATCACAGCACTACAACATCAAAATCGAGATATAGACATTATAGCCAGGTCTGGTGGCATGTGCCTATAATCCCAGTACTTGGGAGGCTGAGACAGGAGGATCGCAGGTTGGAGGCCAGCCTCAACAACTTAGTGAGACCCTGTTTCAAAATAAACAAATTTAAAAGGACTGGATGTATAGCTCAGAGGTAGAGGTTGGGTTCAATCCCCTCCCCAAATATTGTACATTTTCATCACCAATGAGACCCCCTATATCCCCTTTTCTTACCCTATCCTCCTCCTCCTCCTCTTCCTTAACCCTCGACAACCACTAATCTGTTGTCTCTATTATTTTGTATTTTAAGAACATTATACAAATGTAATTGTACAGTATGAACCTTTTGAAATTGACATTTTAAAATCAGCACAAGTCTCTGGAAATTCATCCAAGTTGTTGCATATATTAATATTTCATTCCTTTTGATTGTTAGGTAGTAGTCTATGATATGCATGAACTATTTAGCTATTGAAGGGCATCTGGCATTTCTCTTTTTTCTTGGGATTACAAAGTTTCTATGATCATTTGTTGTTCTCTTTCTTTTTTCTTTTCCTTTTCCTTTTTTTAATTTAATTTAATTTAGTTTTTGAGGTACTGGGGATTGAACCCAGGGGCATTCTACCTCTGAGCTACACCCCCAACCCTATTTTTTATTTTTTACTTTTGAAACAGGTTGCGGAGGGCCTCACTAAGTAGCTGAGGCTGGCCGCGAACCCCGATCCTCCTGTCTCAGCCTCCCAAGGACTGGGATGACAAGCGTGCGCCACCACACCCGGCTCTTTTTCCTTTTTAGACAGGGTCTCACCAAATTGCTCAGGCTGGCCTTGAATTTGTGATCCTTCTGCCACAAACTCCGAAGTAGCTGGGCTTAGAGGCATGCACCAGCAGACTCGGCTTGCTCTGACTGTTTGTACGCAGCTTTCTGTGTGAGCACAAGTTTTCATTTCTCTGACATAAATGCTCAGAAGAGCAACTGCTCGGCTGTAGGGGACTTTCATGCTCAGTTTTTCACTTCACCGCCAAACAGTTTTATAGATCAGCTTCATCATCTTCTGTTACAACGGTAACGCGTGAGTGGCAGTTTCTTCACCTCCGCACCAGCATTTGGTGCTAGCACTATTTTTAAAAAAATTATCAGCTGGGTGTGGTGGCACACGCTTGTAATCCCAGTACGTGGGACGCTGAGACAGGAGGATATGGGTTCGCGGCCAGCCTCAGCTACTTAGTGAGGCCCTCCACATCTTAGTGAGACCCTGTTTCAAAATAAAGAATAAAAAAGGGCTGGGGGTGTAGTTTGGAGGTAGAATGCCCCTGGGTTCCATCCCCAGTACCGCAATAAGTAAACAAACAAACAAACAAACAAATAAATAATAATGTATTTTTTTATTCTTCTATCAGTGCATTGTAATTATACATCATAGTGAGATGTGAAATGATACAAACATACATGCACATATTGCTCGGTGTGTTTCTTATTTTAACCATTCTGGGAGGTTATACTGAGATCCCATTGTGATTTTAATTTGCATTTCACTAGTTGCTGAGAATGTTGAACATCTTTTCATGTATTTCTAGAGATCCTTTGTCAGATGTTTGGCTTGTAAATATTTTCGCTGTTTTTAATTGGTCTTTCCTGCTTTTTATCATATTTTGAAGATCAAAGTTCTTAATTTTGATGAAGTCTAATTTACCAATTTTACTTCTTATGAATTATGTTTTGTGTGTGTATGTGTGTGCGTGTGTGTGTGTGTAAAGTCTAAGAAAACTTTGGCTAGTCCTAGCTCTCAAATATTTTCTCCTATGTTAGCTTCTAGGATCTGAAAGTTTCAGATACATGGAACCAATGACAAGTAGATTTTTTTTTTTTTTTGTCAGGACTACTTTTCATCTATCTATGTGAAGTTGAGTATTGATTTTGGGGGTATTGGAAGGGGTCTTACCATACATGTTCTTACGCTTTCTGATGGCTAAACAATTTTAAGAGGGAACAAATTATTTTATTTAAAAAAATGGAAAGCATCCATGGGAAAAAGAATATGTTGACAGGTGTGGGCCCCGGGGAGAGTAGCAATCCAGACATCTGCAACTTCTGCCTCTGCAAGGACCGATGTGTAGACATGGGGGTGACGGTCACTTGCTTTCCTCCTCGTCCCCGTTGTCCCTGCATGTCCTGTATCTCATCCTTTGCTGACACATCCCACATTAAAGCCCCATGGCTTGACCAATCTGCAGAATGTCTCGAGTCAGAAAATTAATTTAAAAATATTAACACGGGTGTGTAATGTGTAAATAAAACACACAGCTCTGAGTTATCCTGGGAGAAACAGGGTAGCTGAAGAGGAGATTCAGGCCCATCTCATTTTTCTCTTTTCCAACAATTTAAAAGCCACTCTCCTGCCTCATGTTACCCTGAAAAATATGTGGTAGGATCGCTCAAGGGGAGAGGAAATACTCGAGCGAGCCAATTTCTTTTCTGTTAAAATTACATCGTTTTGGTTAAAGCTTGGAGAGGATAGATGAATCAAAATCACTACACACTCTGCTCTTTCTAACTATCTTTAGAATCAAAATAAAAGGGAACAGAGTGCAGGAGTGGAGAAAGAGTCTGTACCGAAATTATGTTGGCATCGTAGCGATCGAAGGTCAACTCCAAATCCACGTTTGGGCTGCAAACAACAGTGTGCTCTGTGAGCCTAAAGCCTCCCCTTTCCTTGTCTTTGCTATTGTCCTTCTGTCCTGGGTGAATCCAGTGACTTTCATGTCACCACAATTTGTATTTGAAGGAGAGATTTGGAGGGGATTAGAACTAAAGTTCGGCCAACTGTCGCTATATAAATATATGGAGTGCATGGGGGCCCCAAACTAGAAGTGGCCATATAAAATATAGAAATGCCAAGGTGAGATTATGGGATTTTATTTTTTTTAATGATTTTCATGTGTTTACATGAACTGGAGATTGAACCCAGGGCCTCACACTTGCTAAGCATTTGCTCTACCCCTGAGCTACATTCCCAGTCTTACCCATGATAATGATACTCAAATTTAGAGTTTACAGCTTAGTAAATTATATAGCTCATAGGATTTTTTTTAGAGATGTGACGGGGGTTTTTGTTAGCTCAATTTATTCTTCTCCAAAAAGAAGGGACACATGAGTTATTATAGAAATGGGGTCTCCTACCCACTTCCCAGCACCAGCCCCCCTCAACCAAAAAGCACCACATTTAGGGTTCTGCCAAATGTAAAAGAAAGTTTTCTGTAAAAACTCAGTGATTGCAAAAGGCCAAAACAAAGAAAGAGCAGTTCTGGCATAGTGAAAAGAATCCTATTTTGAGGCAGAATGTTTATGTCCAATCTTTGTTCATAGATTTAATAACTAACAATATACAATATAATTTTGAACAAATTTACCTCATATTGCTACTCACAATTTTCTTTTGCAGAGAACAGAACTAATAATTCCCTCTAAAGGATACATTTTTAGGTGTTTCAAAGACGCGGCTGCCTCTGCCACGTGAGAGGAGAGCCATTTCCCGTGTGCAGCTAAACAGCATTTACACTTGCTGGAATTCATTTCTGGGCGTTAATAATGGAACGTTTTGCAAATTACTTCCTGCATTGGGCCAAGAATTGGACGTTGTAAAAGCACAGAGATTTAGATCCATCTCAGACTTAGTAAATCAGAATTTCCACGGGCGAGATCACAGACGTCGTACTTTTAAAAGCTGTCCAAGGTGATTTCGATGTTTAGCCTGGATTGGGCAGATGGGTGATTTTCAGACGTTGAAGTGTTTGTGAGTCACTGAAGGTTCTGGTTAAAAGCAATGTTCTAATTCAGGAAACCTGGGGTGGAGGGGGAGGGGGAGACTTCACAGTTTTTAGGAGCCCCTAGAGGACATGAATGCTGTTGATTTGTGCAAAATGGTTTCAGGTAAGGGATGCCCAGAAAGCTGGTAAAACATTATTTCGGGGTGTGTGTGTGAGGGTGTGTTGAGAGGGGATTATTATTCACATCAGTGGGCTGAGTGAAGAAGTCCACCCTCACCACTGTGGTCGGCATCATTCAAGGCACTGAGTGCTCGAATAGAACGAAAGAGCAGAGGAAGGTGATCGCGGCTCTCCTCCAAAGCTGGAACCTTCCATTTCCTTCTGCCTCAGACATCAGATGGAGGCTCTCAGACCTCTGGCCTCCAGACTGAGAGCCACACCATTGGCCCCTGCCGATTTCCATAACAGATCCCTCTTCTATCCCCCTATATATTCTATTTTATTCTATTTTATCCCTATATATTCTATTATATATTTAATATATTCTATTATATATTTAATATATTCTATTTTATTTCTCTGGAGAATCCTGACTCATGTGAAGCTATTGGAAAAACGGATTGGCCAGTTGGAAAAAAAATGAAATTAAATGCAGATTGTACCCTATCAACTATGAAAAGTTCCAAAAGGATTAGTGACAGAAAAATGGAAATGTACAAAGACTGGGGAAAAGCAGGAGTGGGTTCCCTTTTGGACCCAGGTTTAGGGGGAAACTTCTTAACAGTGACTCAAAATTCAGAAACAATCACATTGATAAATTTGGTCACATTAAAACAAAAACATATTTAGGTAGAGTAAAACCCGATACACATGGCACTCCAGGGAAAAATCACATTGCAACTTTTATCACGGAAAAGGGCTAATAGCCCTAATATAAAGCAATAAAATATCAAGAATGGTAACAACTTGAAAAAATGGGCAAAAGTATAGGCGTTCTCAAAACAGAACGACAATGAACCTGATGGATGGCGATCATCATACAGTGTCCTGTTTGCTCATAGTGATGTAGGCTAGAGGAGATAAGTAGGTGGAAAGGAGACACACAGGAAGGAAAAGTCAAATGTAACTTTAATATGAGAACCTGGAGCTGAAGTGCTTCAGCCTCTACTCCATAAACCAGTTCTCTTTCCCAGGCCTGACTCTCCCAAATCCCTGGGAAATCTGTAGATCCTACAGTTAACTAAAAGAAGCTATAATTGCCCTGTGCATTGATAACAAGACAGGTATGATATTTTGAGAAACCTATAATTTAGGGCACTCTCCAGCTTATCTGTCAATCAGCTAACGAGGACCCCAAACAGCCTGAGGACCCTAAGATTGACCAGACCCCCAGACCACCAAGGACTGCCTCGGGACTACGGGACTGAGACCATCCTCCCTAAAGATGACCAGACCACCAGACCACCAGGAACCGCCGTAGGATGACTGGACTGAGACCATCCTCACACACCTCCTCTAGCCCACCCCTCATGAAAGTCCCCTATAAGAAAAGGGCCCTGCACTCCCCAAGATGCCTTCCTCATCTCCAGGTGGCCTGCATTCTCTCTTGAGTGTGTATTTCTTCCCATTTCCCCAAATAAACCTCTGTCCATGTCTCTGACTGTCGTGTGATGAAATTTTTTTCCATCACCAAGGACCCCACTGATCCTGAGTTCCTGGGCTCTTGACAATAGTATAAGAAATGCAAATGAAAACCACATCAAGATACAGCTTCTTGTGTGCAGAAGCCGGGTGCTTGGATTTTATTTTTGTGGTACTCTGTATTTGCGTGTGTGTGTGTGTGTGTGTGTGTGTGTGTGTGTGTGTGTGTGTTTGAAATTTTCTCCCAAATCGGTATCACACAGTCAGACCTGGCCAGAATACGGGGCAGGAAGCTGGGGGGGGGGACTGAATCCGAACCACAGGTCCAGGCTACCAGGCAGGGGACTTGGACCTCAGACTGTCACAAAAGAAGACTGAGCCCCCATCCAGGGAGGGGTCAAAGGGCTGCGCCGCTCCAGGGGCGTCAAGAGGCAGCGCCCTTCAGACTGTCAGCATCCCAGGAGAAATAATCTCTGGGAATCAGGCCAGCTGGTCTCCACAGACAGAACCTCAGAGGCAGGACGATGATGTTGCCAAATCCGATGGGAGGGTCAGTGCTAGTTTGACCATTTCAGTGTAAAATAAAGTCAACACGCAGTTTTGTATTCAATTCATAACGGAAGCAAGTTACAATTGGTTCTGGCACTTACTCAGCGAGGCAGGAAAATGTATGATTGTTCTTCCTTTATAATAATTTGGTGTGTGTGTCGGGGGGTGTAGGTGTGTTACTGAAGATTCAACCTAGAGGCATTCTACCACTGAGCTACACCCCCAGCCCTATTTATTTATTTATTTATTTATTTATTTGAGACAGGTCTTGCTAAGTTGCTGAGGATCTCACTGAGTTGCTGAGGCTGACCTCAAACTTGTGATCCTTCTGTCTCAGCCTCCCAAGTACGGGAATTACAGGTATGCTCTACCACACCCAGCTTAATAATTTCTTTCTTTTTTGTGTGTAGTACTGGGGATTGAACCCAGAGGCATTCTACCTTTGAGCTACACCCCCAGCCCGATTTTATTTCTTATTTGGAAACAGGGTCTCACTAGGTTGATGAGAGTCTCACTACTTGCTGAGTCTGTCCTCAACCCCGCGATCCTCCTGTCTCAGCCTCCCAAGTACTGGAATTACAGGTGTGCACCACCACACCCGGCTTAATAATTTCTTAAATATTGAAATACATGATGAATTTACTTTACAACCTTCTACTCAAATAAAAAAATGAAAAAAACTAATTTAGCTTTTTAATGTTTTTTCCCCAAACCCTTTCATTATTTTTCTTTCTCTTTTGAAGTTTCCAAACCTAAGTTGTAATTACAGAGTACAGCAAAATACCATATAAATATCAGTAAACCTTAAAGGAAATGCAGGGAGATTCAATGGAGAGCAAGAATCGTGCCCACTAAATAGGGGCCTTAGGAACTGCGCCCCTGACAGGGCATGAAATTGGCCTGTAACTCCTTAGTGGCTCAAATTACCAGAGATTTGCCACAAAGCGAAGCTCTTTTCAAAGTAGGTATGACACTGTGTCCTGCATTCAGAGGTGGAAACCCCTCCCTCCCTCCCTCCTTCCCTTCCCTTCCCCTTTCCTTCCTTCCTTCCTTCCTTCCTTCCTTCCTTCCTGCAGCACAGTTAGAAAGAAGGCTGAAGAAGGTGTGTGTGTGTGTGTGTGTGTGTGTGTGTGTGTGTGTGTGTGTGAAGTCCTTGCCAGGCTCAGCGGGGTTTCTCAGTTGGATTTGCATATGAGAAGGACTCCTTCCAAAGGAACAGCCCCACCTCCAGGACTCCCTTTTTATCCTTCCATTGTCTTGAATCCAGAAACTTCTTTCTCTGGTGTTCACATGCCCATCTTGATCTTTTTTGCACTCCTTTTTAATTTAGGGGCACTATGACGTCCAAGCAAGAAAAGATGCCTCGGAGTGTTTGGGTGGAGAGACAGTATTTTCAGATGGCTCTTATTTCTTTGCTTCCTGGAAATGGGAAATTAGACCTAACTTTCTTCTGCTTAAGCATGAGAAATTACATACACATGAGAAGAAAAAATTGAAGGGGGAGGGGAAGCAAGTAATGGCTCTGTTCTTATTTTGCTTATTGATATATAGGCTGTGTTAGGTGTGTTAGGTGTGTGTGGGTGTGTCGTTAGCCATTAAGCCCTCTCCGTGCTCCATTCATAGTCAGCTTATCGCAACCAATACCACCTGGCTTGACAAAACTAGACATTAGACCAGCTTCCCTTCGTTTGGTGTGTGTACTATCATACACTAATTTTTAATTTTTATTTTTGTACCTGTATGTAGTTTAGAAATTGGGCCGGGCGCGGTGGCGCACGCTTGTAATCCCAGGACTTGGAAGGCTGAGATAGGAGGATCCATCCGGGTTTGCAGCCAGCTTCAGCTACTTAGTGAGGCCCTCTGCAACTTAGTGAGACCCTGTTTCAAAATAAAGATTAAAAAAATAGGGCTGGAGGTGTAACTCGGAGGTAGAATATCCTTGGGTTCAATCCCCGGTACCGCAAAAAAAAGAAAAGAAATTGGGGTAACCCTAAACACTTATATTAAACATGTACTTACATGGCTCACTTTCCTATCTTTGATCTACTCCCTATAGAAGGTTGCTTTTTAACATTTTCAGCTACCGCTTCTAGAACTTCCTACCTAATTTCCAAGCATTAAGCTTGTTGGCTAGTTCTTGACTTTTTCCAAATTAGGATATTGTCTTACGGCTTCCTAGTAGGGAAGACTTAATTAACCCTTTTACATTGCACAATACTCTCACATTATTCAATATATTTGTAACAAGTTTTGGTTAGGTCAGTGTTAGGATTAAATGACTAGGATCATGTACATGTTGCTCACCGAAGCATTTGGTGTACTTGGGATTGATTTTTTTTCTCGTATGATTTTTAGTTTCCTCTGGAGTTAGCAATCTTTTTTCATTTGCTCGGTTTTCCGTGTATCTAGAAAATGCAGGAGGAAAGGAGCAGTGTGATAGTCAATCTAGTTTGTCAACTTGACCTGATCATGGCACACCCAAGATCATGTGACTTTGGGTGTGTAACAGCAGATTAAACAGAAAGCCTGCCCTGAATGTAGGCAGCAGTATTCTGATAGGTGCAGGACTTAGATAAAGAGGGAAAAGCCGCATAGAGCGATGCGCACAACTCTTTGCGAGGAAAACGCATCTGCTCTCGCCTGAGATCGTCGGCCTCCGGCTCATAGAACTGGAACTTCACCGTTTCTCTGAAGAGCTTCTTGATCTTCTGCTCTCGTCTGAGATTTTCGGCCTCCAGCCCTTCGAACTGAAACTTCACCATAGTTTCTCCGAAGAGCTTCCTGATCTTCACATCTTGGACTGGGACTGAATTAGTGGTTGCTCTGATCCTAAGACTCCAGCTCTTAGACCGCTCAACCAGCTACTGGTTCCTCTGACTCTCCACGTGCAGTCAGAACCTGGGACTACATTGCTTCAAACTGTAAGCCCATCTGATAAATCCCTTTTTTCAAATATACTCATTCTGTGAATTCTGTTAATCTAGTGAACCCTGTCCAATACAAGCAGCATTCTGCTGCGCTCCTGGAAGCCTGGGCTTTGGCAGCTCCAGGAGCGGCTCCCTTTCAGGAATTGGTGGGGAGCAGTTCCCTAGCTGCTGCTGTGAGACGGGGTGCACAGGCAGCGTGCAGCCCAGGGCTAACATACCCTGGGATCCTACTAGAATGTGGAAACCAGCTGCAGGAAAAAGAGGACAATAAATGTTATTTGGAGAAGTTGCATGTTAAAAATGAGGGAGGGTCTACTTGTAAGAAGCCTCAGTAGTTCCACAAGATATAATTTAGCAAGGTATGGTGGGGTGCACCTGTAATACCAGTACTTGGGAGGCTAAGACAGGTATGAGGCCAGCCTCAGCAATTTATCAAGGCCCTGTTTTAAAAAAAGGGGGGGGGCTAGAGTGTAGCTCAGAGACAGAATGTCCCTGGGTTCAATCTCCAGGACTGAACAAAAAAGAAAAAAAATAAGAAGAAAACAATTTATACTAAATTCATGCGCAGGATGCCAAGGATTTAAAGCTGAAAGAGAAAATGGAAATTATGGCCTTATAAATATGTGGGACCAAGGGACGAAACTGAGTCTCAGGGCAACTCCAGTGTCTCCCAGGCTCTGTTTCAGAGATAAGGCTGTGCGGGGTAGCTAGGTTTTTCCTTCCAGGACAGGGAAAGTTTATTATGATAACCTGCTTCTCACTGGGAGATTTCTTGGGAAAGAGTCTTAGCTCACACAGTATGAACTTCAGACTTCTGTTCTCAGACTGAATGGCTCTAGTGGAACAAGAAATGTTTCCCCTTTATCTCTTCTACTTTATGATTAGCCTTCTTTCCAATATCATACCAATCTTGACACATGTCTTTTTTCGGTGGTGCTGGGGATTAAACCCAGAGCGTCTCTCAGGCTAAGCATGCACTCTCCCCCTGAGCTGCACCCTGGTAGACCTCGGTCCGCTTTTGTACACTTTTGTAGGTATGGGTTGTCTTGAACTTTGGAGAATAAATTTTTCCTAGGAATTTGGCCAGGGAAGGATCAAAAGCTAAAGGTACAATAACTTCCCCAAGTTCACTCTGGGAAGTAGAAAAACAGGATTAGAACACTTGTCAATTTGAATTTTTCCATTTTTTTATTTCAAACTTAATTTGTTAAAATTTTTTTTTGGTGTTGGGGATTGAGCCTGAGGACATTTTACCACTGACCTACACTCCCAGTCCTTTACATTTCTTATTTTGAAACAGGGTCTTATTAAGTTACTGCATGCTGGCCTCAAACCTGCGATCCTCTCATCTTGGCCTCCCAAGTACTGGGGTTACAGGTGTGTGCCACTGTGCCTGGCTGGCAAATAGCTTTTAAGTTCACATTTTTGGGCTATTTTACTTATTTGTTGTAATTATTTTCATTTGCAAGTGTTTTCAGAGAAGAGAGTAGAGTCCAGGTACCTCTACTCCATTATCTTTAGTTATAAGTCAAAGGTACAATTGCACCTTAGTTGTTACCTATAGATTCCCAAATGCCAGAGGGCAAAGAGGTGAGACTTAGTAAAAGGAGGTTGGTTTTGGAAATAGACTACATCAGTCCAAATCTTGGTTCTGCTGTCTGTGTGTAAACTTGAGCCTCTTTACCATCTCTTTTTTAGTCTACTTTTCCATCACTGTGACCAAGATACCTGACAAGCACAACTTAGAGGAGGAATGGTTTCTGGGAGCTCATAGTTTTGAAGGCTCAGTCCATAGTCAGCTGACTCCAAGGCAGAAATCCTTGAGACAAGGCATGGCAGAGCTATGCCACATTCACATCAGTGTGGCCTGGAGTAAAGAGAGTGAAAGAAGGAGGCCAGGGACATAAATAGTCCCCCGAGGCCAAACCCCCAGTGCCCCACCTCCTCCACCATGCCCTACCTCTGAACCTTCCTGCACTGGGGGCATGCTTTCAACACCTGACCCTTTTGGGAGGCATTCCAAACCCAAATCATAACAATCTCTAAGCCTCAATTCTTTTCACATTTTGTTAAGTGTTAATGTTATTAATTAAGACTGGATTATTGGTTTTTAGGTATTGCATACTAAGATTTCCCCACTAATCTTCCTTTTCCATCTTTTGCCCTCCCCTTCCCCCATTATTTATTTTTATCACCTCAGGCAAGAGCTGTTAGAGCCTAGCAATCTAAATAAAGTTCCCTAGGCTTAATGTATTGCAAGCTACCCAAGTATTTTTACTTCATGGTAGGACACAAACTAAGCCTCATTTGACTGCAGGTGTTAAAACTCATGGGGCTTGGCAGAACTTATTCCACATTCTAGCTGCCTGTGGTATAAGCTGAATGTTTGTGACTCTGCCCCTTGGGTAGGCTTGTGGCTTAGAGAACTCAGAACCTGTAAAGATGGCCACATGCCAGTCCTTTGAGGTGGAGACTTTGAAAGTCTCTACAGAACCTTTGTCAGCCAGCTTCATGCCTGTGGTAGCAGCCTGAGAAATAAGTAAATAAGTGACTAACATGCTGGGCTAATTTATAAGAACTGTAGCTTGCTTGTTTTTCTGGCTTAAAAAGAAAATGCATGAGCTCAAAACTCGTCACATAGACTATTGTGCACTCTTGTTGACTCTAGACCGTTATTGAAAGAAAATACTTTAGATTCGACAAGCATTCCAATGTGTGCCTGTGATTTGTGAAGCTGTGACTATCTGCTTTGATGCAACAAGATCATTGCTTGGCTTTCCAGCTGTTAATTTATGATCCGTCTTTAGGTCTTGTGTTGACCTTTTAAAGGTTACCTGGTAGTTATAGAAAGAGAGAATCTTTCAAGTATGCTGAGTACCTCTTATCTATAAATTTATAATATTGGTGCTATAGATTGGATATAAAATATTCCCCCATAAGCTCATGTAATGAGGGTTTGGTACCCAGCTGATGACACTATTGGGAGGTAGTAGAAACTGTAGGAGGTAGGGCCTAATTGGAGGAAGAGAGTCATTGTGCCCTTGAAAGGTATATTGGAACTCCAACCATTCTCTCTCTCTCTCTCTCTCTCTCTCTCTCTCTCTCTCTCTCCTTCCCAGCTGCCATGAGGTGAGCAGTTTTGCTCTGCCACATATATCTACCATGTTGTGGTTTGACTATAGAATGTCCTCCAGGAAAGCTCATGTGTTTCCAATGCAGAAATATTTAAAACAGAGATAATTGAATGAGGGCTCTAATCTCACTAGCAAATAAATCCATTGAAGGATTCATAATTCAAATGGATTTAGTGGGTGGTAACTGTAGGTGGTAGGGCATGGCTGGAGGAAGTTGGTCACTGGGGGTGTGGCCTTGGGGACTATATATCCATTGGGGCCTTTCTCTCTGGCTCTTTGTGCTTCTGGCTGGCAATAGTTGAGCAGTTTTCCTCCACCGTACCCTGCCACCATGATGCTTCTGCCTTGGAACCGGCTGACCGTGGACTGAACCTCTGAAACCATGAGCCAAATAAACCTTTCCTCCTCTAAGTTGCTCTTGTCAGGTAATTTGGTCTCAGAGACACAAAAGCTAACTAGTATACACCATGATGTTCTGCTTCACTACAGGTAGGAAAGCAATGGAGCCAGCCAACCACACACTGAAACTATGAGCCAAAAATAGCACTTTCTTCCTTTTAAGTTGTTTATCTCAGGCATTTTGTCACAGTGATGCAAAGCTGACTGACACAACCAATGTTTGAGTAGATAAAAATATCTGGCCAACATGTGATACTGTTGTTTTTATTTTATTAATTTTTTTACTTATTTGAAACATGGTCTCGCTAAGTTGCTGAGGCTGGCCTCGAATGCGCTACCCCTATCTCAGCCTCCCAAGTACTGGGATTATAGGTGAGCACCACTGTGCTCTGCTATTTTTAAAAAAAATTTTTAGAGCCGGGCGTGGTGGCACACGCTTGTAATCCCAGTACTTGGGAGGCTGAGACTGGAGGAGCCAGGTTTGCCGCCAGCCTCAGCTACTTATCTGCAACTTAGTGAGACCCTGTTTAAAAATAAAGAACAAAAAATAGGGCTGGGGGTGTAGGTCAGAGGTAGAATGCCCCTGGGTTCAATCCCCAGTATTGCAAAAAAAAAAAAAAAACCAAAAAACATTAAACTTACTGTTTAGACAGCAAGATAACACTTAAAATATGGGCACCATACAGGGTGGTATAAGTAATCAATGTCAAAAACTTCAGAGACAAGACATGTGGTCAGCTAAGCCTTCAAATAAAAGGAATGACTGAAAAGAAAAGCCCTTAAGAATACGTTTAGCAAGATTATTGTCCTGCAGGAATGACAGAAACAAAGGAATTGTCATAGGAATACATTCGATATGATCACAGGCTCTAAGAAGATGTGTCAGTGGGAGAAAAGGTTTCTGCTCAATGTCAGATGTCTTGTAGAAAAAACACAATTATAATTTTATTTGCTTTTTTCGATTAATCGTATTCACTGACACAAAAGTCATTTTGAAGTAACTTCTCCAGCATACTTCAAGAGCACATCTGTTGTTTTGATTTTTGTCACTGAATGTCTATAATACTGGTGAGTGCTGATCTCCCGGGCCACCCTTTCTGTAATGGTAGAGGCTGAGGATGACATTGTCTCCCGTCACTGCTTGGTACCACCAACCCTCTTTGTAGGTGCCATCTCGTTCTTCAAGCAGGGTGGCTCACCCGCCTTGCTGATAAGCTCAGGTCTATTGTGGGAAATCATAGCATCCCATCTCTTTTACTCCTTCTATTTTGAGTAACTAGTTGGAAATGGATAGAGAGATGGATGTAACAAGAATTTAAAATAATCCATAGATCTCAGAGGGTAGGTCCTGCTTCCTACCCTCTCCAAATAATAGTAACAGAGTTGACTAGCTCAGCTTTCTCCCAGCCCCGAACACCAATATAAATTCTGGAACTAAATTGCCCCAGTTTGAATCCTGGCGTCCCCATTTTCTAGCACTGTTAACTTGACTGAAACTTTTAGTGTGTCAGTGCATCAGTATTTTTCATCTGTAAAATGCAAGTGATAACAAATACCTATTTTCTTGGATTATTTTGAGAAATTCAAATAACTAACATGTACCTTTTTAAAAAGTTCTAGGCATAAAGGAAGAACTCACATTTTTATGCAATTGTGTCCAAAGTTACATATTTCAGTTTACCAATCATTTTTCTTCTTTTTTTGTGTGGCACTGGGGATTGAGCCCAGGGGCAGTCTATCTCCAAGCTACACCCTCAGCCCTATTTTTATGTTTAGTTTGAAACAGGGTCACACTAGGTTGATGAGAGTCTCACTACTTGTTGAGTCTGTCCTGGAACCTGCGATCCTCCTGTCCCAGCCTCCCAAGTACTGGGATTACAAGCGTGTGCCACCACGCCTGGCTTACCAATAATTTTTCTACCACAGAAAATTTACCACAACACAGACTAATTATAATTGCCCAAACTTCACATGAACCTCAATGAGTTTTTATGTATTTGATCGTTAAAAATATCTATCCCATGATGGCTGGGCACGGTGGCGCACACCTGTAATCCCAGTACTTGGGAGGCTGAGACAGGAGGACGACAGGTTCGAGACCAGCCTCAGCCACTTAGCAAGACTCTCAGCAACCTAGCAAGGCCCTGTTTCAAAACATAATAATAAAAGAGGCTGGGGGGTATAGCAGAGAGGTAGAATGCCCCTGGACTCCATCCTAAGTACCACAAAAACAAATAAATGAAAGACCTAACCCATAATATTCACCCCATTGTGTAATTGTGTCAGCTTCACATTTCTGTAAACTGTGTCCTTTTCTTCAATGATCATTTAAAATGTACACACTATATTACTGATCACAAAGACTTGCTTTGTTTCAAGACTTCCAGTGTTTAGCAGCGTCCTCATTTGGGCTCTCTTCCGTCCCTCCACCTCTCTCATCCACCCCATCCCACCCCAACACATGGTCATACTGGCACTGGCTAACCTTTATGAGAACATAATAAGAAAGCATGAATAAGGACTTTTAGTCTTCCACATTTAAACCTTTGGACACAACTTTAAACAAACTTGGCATATGTTAGCCATATGTTTAAATGTCAGCCAAGTAGTTAGATGTCTAATATTCAAACCCAAGCTGCAAAGTTTAGAATTGCAGTTGAAAATTCCCTTTCTGTTCAGAGCTGGGACCACGTGATAGAGTTTTATGTGGTATGATTTGAAGGGTACCCTTACCTCTATTTCTAACCAGTTTTTTTGTTGTCTTTTAACCTTAGGACGTTAAAAACAAACAAACAAACAAACAAACAAACAAACAACCTTTAAGCTAAGGCTGTCCTGATTAGATAAGACAATAAACTTTTTGAATCATCGCGTTCATATGTGGGTAGAAGAACTTTTTAGTTATCTGTGTATATATGATCTTTGGCCACATTGAGAATTACTACCATTGAATTCAGCAGGGCTGGATAAGTCCAGGGGTCAAAGGTTTGGCTTCGCTTTGGGGCTATGAACTGTTTATGGGATTGAGAAAGTGTGGACCATAAACACCAGGTAAAATCATTGAATTCCCTGGCAGAGATGATAAAACACAAAAATAGCAAAACATGGGTCTTTAAGCCTGACTCAAGTTCAAATTATGCCTAGGCCATTAGTAGTTATAAAAATTTGGGCAAATTAGTTAAACTCTGAATGCCAGGTTCTTTTCTTTAAGTAAAGATATGAAAACATTCCAAGAGGGCTAGTGTAAGGCGATAACAAAAAATAACATGTAAAATGTGGATGGGTGCCGGACGTGGTGGCGCACGCTTGTAATCCCAGTACTTTGGGAGGTGGAGACCGGAGGATCCGGGTTCGCAGCCAGCCTCAGCTCTCTCTCTCTCTCCCTGTCTCTATCTCTCTACCTAGTGAGACCCTCCGCAGCTTCGTGAGACCCGGTTTCAAAATAAAGTATAAAAAAAATAGGGCCGGGGGTGTAGCGTGGAGGTAGAACGCTCCTGGGTTCAATCCCCGGTACCGCAAAAAAAAAAAAAATGTGGATGGGTTGTAGACCATCGATAAACTGTGGTTGTTAATATTATCAATTAACACTACAGATTTCTAAGTTTTCTTTAATTCCCTATCACCATGATGGTGAATCTATACATTCCTTACTTGCTTTTATCCATGTACCTGATGAATTAGATCTTGAGAATTTATAAAAAAGCCAATAATTGTTGATATCTGACAGTATAAGTGGGTCTTCCTTAGGCCATAACGTACGCCACAAGTTTGTGAGTATAATAAACCTCTTATGCTTGCAAGATATTTTGGCCTGTTTTTGTTTTGGAGGAAGAACCTATAGCCATTCTTTTATTGCCTGAACACACACCTATGCCTTACTATTGTTCTGAAAATATATAAAAGATGACAAGAACTATTGTTAACCTTTTTTTGTAGGGTAGGCTACATTAGCAACATAATGATATTTAATATTTAAGTAGAAGTCTCCAAAATATCTTCCTCTTTAAGACATTAATTGGAGATATTGTCCTCTTGACCTTGGGTATGTATTTTCTAGTTTTTTTGTCTTATTTCAGTGTAACAAGTTGGCTTATATTTCTCTTGGAATCTTTATTAGGTTTCCTAAGTTCACAGGATGTCCCATAACCAACACTGCCACCATTTCGCAAAACAGGATCTAAGCATAAGCTGGGCGTGGTGGCGCACGCTTGTAATCCCAGTACTTTGGGAGGCGGAGACCGGAGGATCTGGGTTCGCGGCCAGCCTCAGCTCTCTCTCTCT
>PVJS01020515.1:0-32505 GCA_004027185.1 Glis glis | reverse complement strand
CAGATCTGCTTTCCTCGGAACGAGTCGCGCACACGAGTCGCTTCTCCCTTTTTATCTAAGTCCGCACCTATCAGAATTCTGCTGCCTACATTCAGGGCAGGGCTTTCTCTTTAATCTGCTGTTACACACCCAAAATCACATAATCTTGGGTGTGTCATGATCAGGTCAAGTTGACAACTTAGATTAACTATCACACTATACTTTAGATAAGTAAAGAAATAGACGTCATAAAGAATATAATAAACCAACTAAATCGAATATGCATATACAAAACACTCTACTCAACAATAACATGTACATTCTTCTTGAGGGCCATGGGATATTACCTAGGATAGACTATATTAGGTCAAAAAATTATAGATTTAAACATAGAAATATCACACAAAATATCCTCTCCAACCACAAAGAAATGAAATTAAAAACAATATTTGGATATCAGGGAATCTGTGTCTGGATCATTGCTGAAATGCTTCTGACCACAAAAGTGCAAAGAGATGAGAAGCTATTACTTTTGCCTACCACCCAGCTGAAGTGATTTCTAGGGGATTTCAAAAGCTAGTGCCTTTACCCCTTCATTTTCTCTCTTTCTTCTTTTGGGAGCCAGGTTAAAGAAGAAGATATTCAAACTGCATATACAGGGAAAACTAAAAATTGACTGTACATACTCAGAGAAAGACTCAGGCTCAGAAAAGACCTATGACAATCTCAAGTTTATACCTCTGGCTGATCCTTGTCATAGACAGCCTACAATAATAAGATTGTGGAAAAAAGGACAGGGAGAGGGAGGAGAGAGAGAAAAATAATAGCAAAGCCCGAGAAGGGGAATAACTGAGTTCCAGAGTTACATTATTAGATTTGAAGGCCCAGTTTTCCAAAAATAAATCAAAGGTCATATGAAGAAAGAGAAAATATGATTCATCCAAAGAAAAAAAAATCAGCAGAAACTGCCCCAAAAAACCCCATGGCAGATCTACTAAACAAAGACTTTAAAATAACCAGCTTAAAAATGATCAAAAAACTAAAAGAAGATGTGAAGAAAACAATGTATAAGCAAAATCTATCTCTAAAGAGACAGAAAAACTAAAATAAAAACAAAAGAGAATTCTAGAGCTAAAAGGTACAATAATTGAAATAAAAACTCACTAGAGGGATTCAAAGGCCGATGTAAGCAGACAGGAAAATTAGTGAGCTTCAAGGTAAAACAATGGAAATAAATGAGTCTGAGGAACAGAAAGAAAAGAGACTGAAGAAAATTACACAGAGCCTAAAGCACAGTGGAACACATCAAAAACCCCTACAAATCCACTGTGGGACTTCTAGAAGAATAGTGACAGAAAGGAGCTGAGAGAATATTTGAAGAAATAATAGGTGAGCACTTCCCAAATTTGATGAAAGGCATTAATATAAATATATAAGAAGCTCAATAAGCTCCAAATAGAATGATCTCAAAGAGACCTACACAAAGACACATTATAACCTTATTTTTGGAGACAAAGACATGAAGAGAATATGAAAGCAAAAAAGAAAAGTAACTCATCACATACAAGGGAGACTGAAAAAAATTACCTGCAGAGTTTTCATCAGAAACTTTAGAGGCCATAAAACAGAGAGCTGATATATTCAAAATGCTAAAGGAAAAAAAGTCAACTAAGAATACTTTATCTTGAAAAATTGTTCTTCAAAAGCGAGGGAGAAGTTAAGATTTTTTCAGATAAATAAAAGCAGAAGGAGTTCATTATCATTAAAATCCACACTGTAAGATATGCTCAATGGTATCCTGTGTGCTAGAAGCCCAAGAAATGGATGTCAATAAAGATCAGTACATGAGCAATTATAAAATCTACTATTATAACAATGATTTTTAACTTTACTTTTTGTTTTCTATATGATTTAAGAGTCTAATATTAAAAAAACAATTAGAAGCCTAAAAGCTAGCACTGTTGTAACTTTGGTTTATAAATCCACATTTTGTTTCCTATATAATTTAGGAAGTAATGTAATTAAAAAAATTATTAGTTTATGGTTTGGGTCACACAATATATAAATATGTAATTTTATGACATCAGTAACCAAAAAAGTAGGAGTGGAACTATTAAAGAAGCAGTTTATGTGTGTTATTGAAATTAAGTTGGTATAAATTCAAGTTAGAGTACTATAACTTCAGGATGTTAAATATAATCCTAAAGATAAAATGAGAAATAAATTTAAATGACTAAGTGCAAAAAAGAAACAAAAATAAAAACTAAAACTAAATACAAAAGAACACAGTAAAGCAGGAAATAACAGACCAAAAAGCAAATAACAAAATGAAGGTATTGCCTCCTTATCAGTAATTACTTTAAATATAAATGTAAATCCTCCCAATTAAGACAGAGATTGGAAAAATGGATTTAAAAGTCCAAATTCATTATCTCTAAAATCCAAATACATTATCTTTAAATCCAAAGGAACAAGTACATTGAAAGTGAAAGGATAGAAAATACATCCCATGCAAATAGTAGTCAAAAGAGAAGAGGGTGCCTCTACTAATACCCAGACAAAATAAACTTTAAATTAAAAGCAATTGCAAGAGATAAATGACATTATATATTAATAAAAGGTTTAATACAGTAAGAGATATAATGATTATAAATATTTATGCACCAAATTACAGACCATCGAAATATACAAAGCAAAACACAACAGATATTAAAGGGGAACTAGACAGTTCTACAATAATAATTGAAGATTTCAGTACTCCACTCTCAATGGATAAAATAACTATACTTTAGATAAGTAAAGAAATAGATGTCATAAAGAATACAATAAACCAACTACATCTAATATGCATATGCAAAACACTCTACTCAACAATAACGTGTACATTCTTCTTGAGGGCCATGGGACATTACCTAGGATAGACTATATTAGGTCAAAAAATGATAGATTTAAAAACAGAAATATCACACAAAATATCTTCTCCAACCACAAAGAAATGAAATTAAAAACAATGACACAAATTCGTGTAAATTAAACAACACATTGTTAAATAACTAATTGATTAAAGAAGTAATAAAAATAAATTATAAAATATTTAGAGGCAAACACAAATAAAAACACACCATACCAAAACTTATAGGACACAGAAAATGTAGTGCTAATGGGGCAATGTATTGCTAGCAACACTTTGCGTGGTAGAGTGTTTGTCTAGTATGCAGGAGGCCCTGGGTTTGATCTCCAGCACCACAAAACAAAACAAAAAGCCCTCAAATCCACAACCTAATATTTTACAACTTAAGGAACTAGAAAAAGAAGAAAAAACTAAACAAAAGCTAATAGTAAATTTAGAACACAGATTAATGAAGCAGAGAATAGAAAGGCAATAGAGAAAAGTCGAAGAAACCAAAAGTTGGTTCTTTGAAAAAAAATCAACAAAATTTACAAACCTTCCACTAGATGAACTATAAAAAAAAAGAAAAAAGACCCAAATTACTAATCAAACTGGGGACGGACATTACTAATGATTCTATACAGATAAAACAGTTTAGAAGAGTACAATGAAAAATGGTATGCCAGAAAACTGGATAACCTAAATGAAATGGACACATTCCTGGAAATACAAAAACTACAAAGACTAAATCATGAAGAAATAGAAATTTTGAATAGACCTATAACTTGTAAGAAAACTAAGTCAGTAATCAAAAATCTTTGGAAGCTGGGCACAGTGGCACATACCTATAATCCCAGTACTTGGGAGGCCGAGATAGGAGGATTGCAGGTTTGAGGCCAGCCTCAGCAACTTAGCGAGACCCTTGACAACTTAGACCCTGTTTCAAAATAAAGGGGAAAAAAAGCCTGGGGATGTAGCTCTAAGGTAAAATGCCCCTGAGTTCAATCCCTAGTACCAAAAACAAAACAAGCAAACGAAAATCTCTGAGCCTGATGACTTCATTAGTGAATAAAAAACATTTAATGAATACTAATCCTTTCAAACTACTCGAAAAAACTGAAGAGGGGAAAAAAACTTCCTAAATCATTCCATGAGGCAAGTATTATCTGATAAGAAAGCCAGAGATTTCTTTTTTTAAAAAGAGAGAAAGAACAACAGATCAATATATCTTAGGAACACTGATGAAAACCCCTCAACAAAACACTAACAAGCCAAATTCCAAAGCATATTAAGAGGTTATACACCATGACTAAGTGGGATTTATTCATGGAATTCAAAGATGGTTCAACATATGAAAATAGAGCAGTGGAATAAATCACATTAACAGAATGAAGAAAAACCAAAATGATCATCTCAATTGGTGCAGAAATGGTATTTCACATAATTTAACATCTTTTCATATGAAATGCTCAATAAACTAGGAATAGAAGGAAACTACCTCAATATAATTAAAGTCATATATAGAAAAACCCACAGTGAACATCATACTCAATGGTGAAAGACTGAAAGCTTTTTCTCCAAGGTCAGGAACAAGATGAGAATGCCAGTGTTTGACTATTTTGTTCAGAATACTACTGGAAGTTCTCACCAGAGCAATTAGGCAAGAAACAGAAATAAAGGCATTCGAATTGGAGAAAAAAAGTATAATTATCTGCTTGCAGATGATACCAACTTGTATGTATAAACCCTAGAGAGTCCACCAAAAAACTTATAACTAACAAATTCAGCAAAGTGTCAAGATACAAAGTCAACACACAAAAATCAGTTGCATTTCTACACACTAATAATGAATAATGTGAACTGGAAATTACAAAAAAATTCCATTTAGAATAGCATCCAAAAGAATAAAACTCCTGAGAATTAACTTAGCCAAGGAAGTGAAAGACTATTGCAAAGGAAAATATGAAACTTTGGTGAAAGAATTTAAAGACGTTCTAAACAAATGAAAACATATGTCATGCTGATGGATTAGAAAACTTAATACTATTAAGATGACAATACTACCCAAAGTGATCTGCAGATTTAATGCAACCCCATTCAGAATCCTAATAGTGTTTCTTTGCTTGTTGTTGTTGTTGTTGTTGTTGTTGTTGTTACCTAAATAAGAAGACTCATCACAAAATTCATACAGAATTTCAAGGGACCCCAAACAGTCAGAAGCAACATGAAAAAGCAAGGACCCACACTTCCTGATTTCAAAACTTACTACAAAGCTACAGTAATCAAAGCAGTACGGTAGTGGCAAAACAAATGGAACAGAATTGAAAGGCCAAAAATAAACCTTCACATGTATGGTCAAATGATTTTTGGCAAGGACACCAAGATCATTCAATGGGGAAAGGACAGTCTTTTCAACAAATGGTACTGGGAAAACTGGGTATCCACATGCAAATAATAAAGTTGTACCTTTACTGAACCCCTTACATAAAAATTAATTCATAATGGATCAAAGACTCAAATGTATGAGCTAAAGCTATAAAACTCCTAAAAAGCCATTAGACAAATGTTTCAGGTTATATTTTGCAGTAATTCTTTGGATATGACATCAAAGGCACAGACAGCAAAAGAAAAATAGACAAATAGATTTTATGAGAATTTTAGAATTATGTATATCAAAAGGAAATACAATAGAATAAAAAAGGAGCCCATAAAATGGGGGAAATATGTGTAAATCATATATCTCATAGGGGTTGGTATCAAGAATATATAAAGAACTCCTAGAAGTCAAAAACAAAAACAAAAATTCAAAACTGGGCAAGGGACTAGTACAGGTATTTCCCCAAAGAAGAAATACAAATGGCCATAAACACATGAATAATTGTTCAGTATCATTAATCTTTAAAGAAACATATATCAAAGCGACAATAAAATAGTACTACCCATTCTTTAGTATGGCTACTAAAACAATAACCAACCACACAAACAAAAACAGGAAATAACAAATAGGGAGACAGTAGAGAAACTGGAGCTCTCGTGCACCGTTGGGGGATTGTAAAATGGTACACTCACTATGTAAACCAATATGGCAGTTCCTCAACATTTAAAAATAGATTCAGCAATTCTACTTTTGAGTATATATCCAAAAGAATAAAAAGCGAGGCCCTGAAGAGATAAATTGGACTTCAACAAAATTTAAAATTGCTGGGCTTCAAAGGATGCTATCAAATTGAAAAGACAACCCACAGAATGGAAGAAAATATTTGCAAAGTGTATCTCTAATGAGGTTCTAATATTTGGGGGGGGGTACTGGGGATTGAACCGAGGGGCATTCTACCTAAAAGCTACACCACCAGCCCTATTTTTTATTCTTTATTTTGAAACAGGGTCTCACTAACTGCGGAGGACCTAACTAAGTAGCTGAGGCTGGTCTTGAACCCGGATCCTCTGGTCTCAGCCTCCCAAGTACTGGGATTACAAGCATGCACCACCACGCCTGGCTTAGTATTTAGAATAAAGAAAAAACATTTACATTCAAGAACAAAATGACAATCCAATTATAAAATGGACAAAATACTTAAGCAGACATTTCTCCACAGAAGATATGCAAATTTACAAGTACATAATAAGATGCTGAACATGGTAAGTCACTAGGGAAATGCGAATCAAAATCACAACAAATCATAATAGTCAAAGGTTAGAAACAACCCAAATGCACACATACTGATGAATAGATAAATAAAATTTGGAAAACACATGCAATGTGATATAAAAATGATGTCCTAATAATACATGCTAATATATGGATGAACCTTTAAAAAGTATTATACTTAGAGCAATTAACCAAGCAAAAGATCTGTGTCTTATTATATGGATGACTTTGAAATGAAATTATATGATTTCATTTATGTAGTATGTCTAGAAAAGACAAATCTACAGAGACAAAGATTAGTGGTTTTCAGAAGGTGACGAGAGAGGACTAACGGGGAATGACTGTTAATGGTTGTGGGGTTTTGTTTTGAGATGATAAATATGTTTGGAAATTACATAGTGGTGATGGTTTTATAACTTTTTGAATATACTAAAAAACCCACAGACTTGTACTTATTTAAAGGGTGAATTTTATGGTGTGAGAATTATATTTTAGTTATAAAAATATTCAGTGACTTCATCCATCCATGCAATGTGAAGTAAATTTGTAATTAAGTTAATATTTAACCAAGTATTATAATATTAAAGGGACATATGAAAAACATCATTGTGTTGATCTTTTATAGTTATTGCAGCATTTTCTCTTGGCCAGACTCATTTTTCCACAACCTCTACAATGAATACCAAATTTAAGAAAACTATAGGATTCACTATGTCTTTATCTGATTAAAATACCCCTGACTTAAATCAGAAAACCTAGCATTGCACATTGTCCTGCTTACTAAATTCTCCAGGATTTACTGTTATTGTATTAGTCAAGGTTCTCTAGAAAAACGTGCCAGTAGGAGGTGGCTCTATATCTTTATCTATCTATCTATCTATCTATCTATCCTCTCTCTCTCTCTCTCTCTCTCTCTCTCTCACTCTCTCCATATGTATTTCCTGGGAGGTCAGTCTTATTCTATTAAAAGCCTTCAATTGATTGGATGATACTACCTACATTATGAAAGGTAATATGCTTTACTAGACATCTACTTACTTAAATGCTAATCTTATCTTCTAAAAATACCTTAACAGAAACATCAAGCATAATGTTTGATCAAATATCTGGATACCAGGGCCGAGCCAAGTAGGTGTGATATGGTAACAAGAATGCTAGGCCTTATTCTGGAATCTAAATTACCCATCAACTCTCTTTATAACTATAAGCAAGGGATTTCAGCTCTCTTAACTTCAATATCTTTATCTGTCAAATATGGGAGATATTGGGGTTTATACGTTCAGAATGAAAAATAAGGGTGGGTGGCAATCTGACCTAATCCATCTTTTTCCCCTTCTTAAATTATATACCAAATGGCAATGAGTGCCCTCCAGCTAATACTGAGAAAACAGAGGTTTGTTATTAATTTAAAATTCTGCAAATTTGCTGTGTTCCAAATGACTCTGGGATATACTAAAATAAATCTGCTATTACCTCCAGTAGCCTAATTTTTTTTTTGCGGTACCGGGGATTGAACCCAGGGGCGTTCTACCTCCACGCTACACCCCCGGCCCTATTTTTTATACTTTATTTTGAAACCGGGTCTCACGAAGTTGCGGAGGGCCTCACTAGGTAGAGAGAGAGAGAGAGAGAGAGAGAGAGGGAGGGAGAGAGAGAGAGAGAGAGAGAGAGAGGGAGAGAGAGAGAGAGAGAGAGAGAGAACTGAGGCTGGCCACGAACCTGGATCCTCCAGTCTCTGCCTCCCAAAGTACTGGGATTACAAGCGTGCACCACCACGCCCGGCCCCAGTAGCCTAAATTTTAAAGAACAGTTTGTATTTATGTATGAGTGTATGCATGCTTCAAATATTTTGGTTAGTAGTCCATTTTATATAAACAAGGCACAATGGAAAGAAACGAGAAATACATAGATTTTCCCACACTACATTCTGTCAGTGGCATCACCAAGATTTGTGCAACATACTTAACCATCTGTCACTGTGACAAAATACTTGAGTAAAACAACTGAAAAGGAGGAAAGAAATTTTTTGATCCACCGATTCAGAGGTTTCAGTCCATGGTCACTTAGCCCAAGTGCTCTGGCCTGGGCAAGGCGGAGCACCACAGTGGGGAGTGCTCAGGGAGTAAAGCTGCTCACCTTATGGCAGCCAGAAAGCAAAGAGAGAGCAGATGGGCCAGGCTCTGATATACCCTTCCAGTGCACGCCCTCAATTACCTACTCCCTAAAGGAGGAGGCCTCTCCTCCTAAAGGTTCCACTCTCTCCCACCAATGCCATCAGCTGGGGACCAAGCTTTAACACATGAGATTTGGGGGGACATATAAGATCCAAACCATAGCAATAATGGTGCTACTCATTTTACAAGTCCTTCCCTCTCTAGTAAGCCCAAAAATATCATACAAAAGTATGCCTTCATTTTGCTTGCCTTTCACCCCAACTATAGAATCTTCATCTAAATCTCTAAGAGTAATCCCCTGAACTCCATGTTCCTTAATTGCTTCTCTACCTCAAAACCGAATGAACCCATTAATGGCTTATGGGTTCTTAACAAGTTCTTGTTATCAAAGATGTAAATGGGTAATCTCATCAAGATTCAACTAATGCTAACTGAAATCTACTACACATCAACCACTGTGCTGGCTCATTTCATATTTGTTAATGGCTATGAGTGCTGTCGGTCAACCTCATCAGGGCCCTGAATACTGCTTTGAAATACTTTTCCTTAATCCTAGTCTGACCCTTTTTATATTCTCCAGAATGCTTGCTCCCCAACATTTCCCATTCTCTTGATCTTTATGGCTCCTGTCTGCTCATTCTAGGTAGATTCTAGGTTATCTAACCTAATTTATACTCTAGTGAGAAAAAAGAGGTTATCAGGGCTAACTTCTTTAAGTCCCCATCAAAAAATGCTGCTGATGCACACATTACAGCTACATTATTTATCTTTCCTGTTGTTTCAGGCAAAGAGGTCTACCTCCTCTTCTTCAAAGCTAACCCATCTCTTCCTACCTGGGGGATTTTGGTCCATTGTTATTCCCTTCTCTTATCCATATTATAATATATTTAATTTAATTTCTTCTTCTCCAGTATCTTGCCCTAAAAACAACTAAGAGCAACTCTCACCCTCTAAAACAAAAAAACGAAAGTAAAATTTTCTGTTAAGGTGTCAATACAATAACTTCTACTTATACTCACGACTGAGTAACAGAGATGAGCCCCTTCTGGCTGAAACAACCTTAAAACAGGAAAAATAGAAGAAAAATGGTTCTCATTACATTGGACGTGAAACAGTGCAGGCTGGTGAACCCTGAAAGATGGGAAACGGCCATGTAACCTGACATGTCACCTCTGCCAGTGCTGTGACATAGTCTTCAGACTGCATAGCAGAAAGAGGAAGCTCGGGAGGGGCCAAAAAGACTCCCTGAATTGAGAATTCCTAGGAATTCCCAGCTACAATTCCCAGGAGAGGGTGCCAGAGAGGAGAGAGGTAACAGAAGGCTAACCTGTAGATTGCAGAGGCTCCTCCTGAAGTATGCAGCTGATCATCACAGGGAAGTACCAGAGGCTGAAGGAAGAATCACTGGAAAGGAGGAAAGGGACCAGTACGCGGCACTCATACAAAGCGAGGAAGGACCCCTGCTCCTGCCAGACTGGAAAATCTCAGGATTCACAGGACACTGGATTGATTGCTCAGGAGAGTCTTGCCTCCGGTGAGGGGGGTGAGGACTGCTTCAATTCCTTCCACACATCTTAAGGGCAAGAGCTAGGAGGTTCATACCATTCCAAGTCACTTATCACAGAAAGATTGTTAATATGTATGGGAATATAAAAATACCCAGGACCCAATAGGCAGAATTCACTATGTTTGGCATCTAATTAAAAGTTACTAGGCGCCAGGCGTGGTGGCGCACGCTTGTAATCCCAGTACTTTGGGAGGCGGAGACCGGAGGATCCGGGTTCGCGGCCAGCCTCAGCTCTCTCGCTCTCTCTCTCTCCCTGTCTCTCTCTCTCTCTCTCTCTACTTAGTGAGGCCCTCCGCAACTTCCTGAGACCCGGTTTCAAAATAAAGTATAAAAAAAAATAGGGCCAGGAGTATAGCGCAGAGGTAGAATGCCCCTGCGTTCAATCCCCGGTACCGCAAAAAAAAAAAAAAAAGTTACTAGGCATGTAAAGATGCAAGAAAATATGACCCATAATTAAGAGAAAAATCAGTCAAAGCTGATCCAATCACAGAGCCAATATGCTGGCCTGGCTGGGTCTGCTTCTCTTTGATTTATCTTTGATTTATCTATCTATTGAACCCAAGGGCACTCTACCTCCAAGCTACACCCCAGCTCTTTTTATTTTATTTTTTATTTTTTAAACAGGGTCTCTCTAGGTTGCTGAGAATCTCACTAAGTTGTGAAGGCTGGCATTGAACCTATGGGCCTCCTGTTTCAGCCTCCCTGGGATTAGAGATGATTGCCACCACGCCCAGCTAAATGGTAACCCAGGCCTGTCTCCCTCCAAACATGGGACCATTTTGTTCCGTTATCTGAAAAGGAACACAACTTCTGGATGCCCCTGCAGATCCAGAGGACCTGGCAAGAGTGTCAGCCTGGCTCAGCATTTTTTCTTTTCCACACCTGGTCCAAAGAGACTTTTTTTATTTTGCTTTTAAACATAACTGTGTCTAGTTTGCTCTCTGTTTGTACATTTTCGCTCTCTTTTCTGTGTTTGGAGCACAGGGGAAGCCTCAAAATGAGACTGAACCAGACCATCTCAACTGGAAGTCCCCACCCATTATTTCCTGAAAACAACCCGCTTATTTGCAATAACACTACTCTCTTGATTTTGCTTTCGCCTCTCTAATTACTGCCTTTCTTTATCTGAATCCTCCTTCTCTCTTCATCATTAAATGTGTGGACTTTTAAGGGCTCTGTATTTGGCCCTTTTCTCCTCTAAATCTATGTTAATAGCTTGTACATGAGGTATTTTTAGGTCTGTGAACCCCTGAAATTTTCACAAAATTTTATTCAAACAGGAAGAAAAAAGTTACAAATGGCTTCTAAAGATCTATTTCATAAGGAGAAAAATAGTGTTGCTAGGACATTTACAATAAATCTAATTCTTGAGTTAATTAGATTAACTTTGGAGTTTGTGACAGGCACCGTGTATCATTAAAAAATGGATATATAAACTACATGTGAGAACAAGAAATATTCTTTAGAAGGCCACCCACTTAAGTGTTGTCACATAGGAAGAAGCTGAGTTGGTTAAATTAAAGGCAAATAATGAGTTCAGTGTATGTCTCCCATGAATTATGAGTACAGCCTGCATTATGGTGATGTGTTTGTGTGTGTGTGTGTGTGTGTGTGTGTGTGTGTGTGTGTGTGTGTGTGTTACTGGCAATTGAGCCCAGGGACATTCTGTCTCTGAGCTACACCTCCAGCCCTATTCTATATTTTTATTTTGAAACAGAGTCTCACTAAATTGTAGAGGGCCTCACTAAGTTGCTGAGGCTGTCAGCAAACCTGCAAGCCTCCTGTCTCAGCCTCCCATGTACTGGGATTACAAGCATGTGCCACCACACCCAGCTGTAAATATTCTCAATCATCAAATATGTGGGTAGTTCCATTCATGAGCTCCTAGATACTTGGAGATACCCCTATGAATAAGATAGTCTCTGCTTTCATTGAGCTTACATTTAGTCTTATTATTTTCTTATTTATTTTAATTCTTCTCCCCTTTTTCCTGAAGGAAATTGCTTAAATACAGTAATCTAAGAAGGATAGGGACAGGGTGATGAAACAAGGCATGATTATACCTTATCTCCTTCTGTTTTCAGCATCCTCAAAGGGTATTCCTTTGAGACTGAAACCTTAAGAAAAATATAGCAGGACTTTTTTTGTTCCTTTTTCCTCCTAATTGGGCAGAGCAGCGTAAATAAGCAAAAAAAAAAAAAAAATCAAGAAAAATTGGTCAAATTGCCCCAAACACCTCCCTGATCTCTGTTCTCATCATCTCTTAGAGACCCTTTTAGAATAGGAGGTCTGGGGCAGAGGGTGGGAGAAATAAATCTCATATGTAAATAATCTAGGCCAGTCTTTTATAAAAGAATTGGTTAAGGGACTGGTTGACAAAAGAGTACAGAATCCCTGTTCTCTGACACCACAAAGTATCTATTACATGAGAACTTCCTTCTGGCGCCAGAAGGCATTTAGTTGTATAGGAGATGAGCCATAGGGTGGAGGTAGGGGTGGGGGTTGGAGAGCTACTAAAATGAGATTACTCTGAGCAGGGCCCAAGATTGAGAGAGGGGACAGGAAAAGAATGTGCCCCTACCAGATAGAATGGGAACCAATAATATAACTGATAAGCAACCTTGGATGATGCTCTATGGTTTTCAGGGGAGCCTGCACACAGGCAGACTCATTTGAACCCCACCAACTCAATAGGCTATACACAGAGAAACAAGCTCCTAGAGGGTGAGAAAGTGGCCAACAGCATCTCAGATGATAAATGCAGAGGTCTCCTAATGTTACAGCTAAAGGGGCTCTGACCAGAACATGCCACATGGTAGGATGATATTTCTCTCCTAAGTAACTGCACAATTAAATCAAGCCAAGACTTGCGACTACACACTGGAGACCAAAGCTATGTGTGACAATCTCAAGAGGTGTTTCAGTAACAGAGTATTTTCATACTTCCAAGTATTGCCAATAAAATCAAAAGTACTCCAAAAGGGGAAATCCAAGGAGACAGAATTTTCTTAGCTTCTGCCTAAGAATGAAAGGCTGCCTCAAGGAATTTTTAAAAATAAGACAGAGGAGCCACGGCCCTAACTCAGTCTAGTTCATCATTCAGCATTCTCCAACAGCATGGTTGAGGTTCATGGATACTTTGAGTATTCAAAGTGGTTTGCAGGAGATACACAACATTCCCCTTGGAATTTGCGGCTCCCCCAAATCTTAGAGATATTGCTTTAAAAAAATTATTTCAGCTGGGCATGGTGGTGCAACCCTATAGTCCCAGTACTTGAGAGGCTGAAACAGGAGGATCACAGGTTCAAGACCAACGAGTGGTAACTTAGCAAGACCCTGTTTCCAAAAAAAATTAATTAATTAATAATTAACTAATTAATTAATTAAAAAGGGCTGGGGTGTAGCTCGGAGGTACAACAACCCTGGGCTCAATCACTAGTACCACGCACAAACAATGAAGTCATCAGATGCAGAGATTTTTTTTAAACCCCAGAAGCTGTCAGCATATTTAGTTGTTAAGACAATCAATGAGGACTTTTTTCTCAAGGAAAATCAGGTCTCTACTGAGTTTTAGCACTTTCTCTCCTCCCATTCCAGCCCCATTTCTCATTCTTAATCCCAGCTTTTCTAAGTACCTTCAGCCTCCCTCAGAGATCCTCATGCATCCAGACACTGGCCTCTCTACAAGCTAAGGCGACAGGAGGCACACTGGAGAAGGACAAAATCTTGCAGCCGACTTTTGGACAAATAACGCAGGAGGAAGACTGGTTGTGCCAGGATGACAGAGGCCTCCTTCCCTGGGTACCAAGCGTTCCCTCAGGTGCCTGACCTCATGACTGGGGCCTGCTGAAAGGAGTTCCCTTCCTTCCCTGGGAGAGTGGGGACAACTTGGGTGACGCCAGGAGTCTCACTAACCTGGACCTGGAGGCCAGCCCAGGGCGTGGCACACAGGAGCAAGGAGCCTGGGCCTGGTGAGAGCGGCTCCTAACTCCGCGCCCTCCACGTGACAGCACGTGCGTGACTCCCTCCCCACGTGGCTGAATGTCACATGACCTGGAATGAATGTCACATGACCTGGAATGAATGTCACATAACCTGGAATGAATGTCACAGGACCTGGAACCTTCCTCTTCAGGTCTTGGGTGCAGGACTCTCACCCTCGTGTTTTCCTGCAAAGGCCCAAGAACTGGACGCTGGAGCCTCGTCCTCAGGATGGCCCACCTAGCCTGGGGACTCAAACCCCACGAGTCTCCCTTCTGGGGGTGAAGGTTTCTCCCACAAGGGGCTGCGGAAATCCCAACCGGAAGTGCCTCTCAGGGTGTTGTGGGGTGTGCAGGATTGTAAGATGTTAGGTACATGCAGGCCAGATGATAGGGAGACGTGAGACATAGGTGATGTAACATGGGCTCCCCATTCGATCACGATTGTTTCCACACAGTGTGCCCCCCAGAAGGAGCAGGACCCCCTCTCATTCTCACCAGCACCTTCCCACAGCAAACTGGAGGCTCAATGCATGGTCGCATAGTTAATCCATGAGACTGGTGCCCGAACTATCCAGGGGCAGCATGATGGGACCTACACATAATCATAAAAAGGTTAAATTAATTTTAAAAATACATTTCATTTAACCTAATATGCTCAAATGTTAGCATCATTTAACATGTAGCTATTGTTTTAAATTTTTTTTATTATTTTCAAATATTAACTTTATTGGGGGGGAATGCCCACAATAATAATTTCAAGATCTTTCTCAATAGCCACAGCTTGCGATTGGATGCCTACCTTAATGGTTTTTTGTTTGTTTGCTTGTTTGTTTGTTTGTTTTGCGGTACCGGGGATTGAACCCAGGGGTGTTCTACCTCCGTGCTACACCCCCGGCCCTATTTTTTTATACTTTATTTTGAACCCGGGTCTCACGAAGTTGCGGAGGGCCTCACTAGGTAGAGAGAGAGAGAGAGAGACAGGGAGAGAGAGAGACAGGGACAGACAGAGACAGGGAGAGAGAGAGACAGGGGGAGAGAGAGATGGAGAGAGAGACAGGGGGGAGAGAGAGAGAGAGAGAGAGAGAGAGAGAGAGAGAGAGACAACGCAAGCTGAGGCTGACCTCGAACCGGATCCTCCGGTCTCCGCCTCCCAAAGTACTGGGATTATAAGGGTGAGCCACCTTAATGTTTTAAAATATACTATATATGTAGATATATATTTAAAATAGTTTTCCAGGTATTTTCTTCTCTTTTTTTGCAGTACTGGGGATTGAACCCAGGTGCATTCTACCTCTGAGCTACACCCCCAGCCCTATTTTTTATTCTTTATTTGGAAATGGGGTCTGGCTAAGTTGCGGAGGGCCTCACTAAGTAGCTGAGGCTGGCCGCGAACCCGGATCCTCCAGTCTCAGCCTCCCAAGAACTGGGACCACAAGCGTGTGCCACCATGCCCGGCTTATTTTCTTCTTTTTTAAAAATAATTTTCCAATCTTTTATTCTTATTATGCCTTCAACACCTGGTATATATTTGACATTACAGCCCACAATTAGCCAGATTCCAAGTGCTCAGTAGCCTCATGGCTAGTGCCTTCTTCCCTATTTGCGAATGCTGATCTAGATTCTTTGTTTTTCTAGCTCGAGATATAGACAATTGCCCAAAAGTATAGGAAATTCCTCCAGCCAATGGGACAGTGCCAGACACCAGGAGGCTACTGGGAAAAAGCACAAGGAAAGTCATGTGGGGAGGGCTCTGGTCATTCAAATGCATCCTGCAGTGGGGGTTTTTTAAGCATCTACTGGCTATAGGGTGTTCACTTGACCTTCACAGAGAATTGAGGAAGCCTCTTCTCTCCCTAAACTCCAAGCCCATCTGATCTGCACTGCTCCAGACTTCTTCGCCCAGTACTTACTACAGAGTTGGCAGGGAAGGATAGGGGGTTGACAGTCAATGGGCCTTTTTTCTATGGGGTCTGTAATTATCATCCTACCTTTTCGTTTCTTAAAAAAAATCTGTATTTTAAGTATTTTTAGGAATCAGGCAGCTTTCTGCGTTATATGTGAACATACTGCTTTAACATACACCACAATCTCATTTACTCATTTCGGCAACTCTGATTAGGCATTTTATTCCTCCACCCCCAACTGGGAAAGTAAGGGTTAGGGTTCTTTGAATTTATGGTGAAAAAATTGGAGGGGAAGAAAATAATGTCTCTAATGAAGTCCCACTTTTCCCTCAGTGAGGGCCCTTACGGAAGCTGTGGAAAAAATTTGGGATGGGATTGTGCACTTCAGACTCTAGAAGCCTACAGTCAAAAGAAATGAATCATCTTGGTATTATCTAAAACCCAGAATAAGCCCTGGAGTCCAAAACCTGGGTCAGCCCCAGGCATTAGCACTTACTAGTTATGTAGTGTTGGGCAAGATAATTCATGGTAATAATGATAACTAGTATTTGCTGATCTTCACTAACTTAGACAATTGCTTATATACTTCCTTCATCCTCACAAAAATATAATTCATTGTAAACATTAGGAAACCGAGCCTTGAAAAAAGCAAATTGCCAAAAATAACACATCCAGTAAGCAGGAAAGCCAGGTTGAGAAAATATTAGTAAATGTATTAACGTTTGTTTTATAATGGAACTTCAGGCTCACTCACCCACCATAGCATACTGAGAAAGAATATGGTTAAAGAACTTCAAGACCATCGATGACCACGAAAGACAACAATATATACCTACTACAAATATAAACGTTTGTAAAACCTAGGCAAACAGAAATTGGTTTCAGTGTGCTTTTTTAAATTCAAAAATAAAGGCTTTATCATTCACTTGTAGTATATGGTTACATCAAAACAATGAAAAAAATGTAGGCATTCAGAAGAGTTACGCTTGCACTGATCAGCTTCTCAGGTGCTGTGATCATCCAAGGAGAAGGAAAGGAAAAGTCCTGTGAAAGTATAGAGAGGTGACACACGTCATATGAACTGAATATAAGATACATTTCCTAATCTTCATTACACATCTGCAAATTGAAAAAGAAAGAGTAAAAAGGATGAAAATAAAACTAGGAAGAAATAGAAGGAAAGTGAAAATTAGAGAAAGATAAATGAGGGAACAAAACTAAACTTTCTTAAGAGAGGGGGAGGAAGGAAAGCAAGAGGGACAGGAGCGAGGGAAGGGTAGAAAGAGAAAGAAGAAAGAGAGAAGGAAAGCAAGTGCTATGAAAAATGGGCCCGAATTGTTAGGGTCAGGCATTTCTTCAAGAAAAAGAACTGGCCATGACCCCCTTAGGTTGAGGCAGGGTACAGTTTTTGCGACTGTTTAGAGAAATGTAGCGCTCTCCCCGCCATTAATCTTTTCTAAAGAAAGACTTTGTTCTGCACCTGTATAAACAATCCAGATTTTAAAAACCTATATCCCTGCCCCTAATGTGTGAGACTATGTATTTATACTGATAGCTTCAAGTCATCAATAGGGGATGCAAAAAGCTCGCCCTACATCTCCCAGTTACATCTTTTTGCTCCCCCCACGGCTGTCTCCCCTGCTTCACCCGCCTGGAGTCAAGTTCAAGTTCAAGTGCTCCAAGAAAGATTTCTATGCTCTGTCAAAGAAGCCCGTGCTTCCCCAGCCCAGACAGAACTGAAAGCAAACAAACTTTTAACTCAGCTCTTCCCAGAAGGAGCCCATCCCCCAGTCCCAACCAAACACAAAACCTTACAAGGAGAAAGAAAATGTTTTAAATGGGGGCAAGCGGGGATTATGTGAAACATCCCCCAGGAGGGAGGCATGGCCTGGGAGACAAGGTGGAACCCTGCCTGCCCTGCCCGAGTGATGAAGTCAGCCCTGCCACCTGTTGCAGCACTTCAGGCTCAGAGCCCTGCACATTTGTTCTGCCATAGAATTCTGGAGAGACTGGCCCAGAGACTCTGCCTCCTCTGTGCTGGACTATGGATACATCTGTTGTTCCCTGTCCCTCTCTCATCTTGGGAGCCTGTGAACTTTCAGGGGAAGGACAAGGAAACAATTCAGCAGGCAGCGAAAGCCCAGTTTCCTCATTGTAAAATGGGCAACCATACCCCAGCCTCATAGGGGGTTCATTCCCAGTGGGCTGCTCACGTGGCAGAGTCCAGGGACTGCACAATGGCAGGCGCACAGTGGCTGGTTGCTGCTGTCCACTTCCAAAAGGAAGTTCTCATCCCTGACTGCTGTTGCAGCAGGTTAGGAAAGGATGAGACCTGGAATTTTGTCTTCCTTTGGGGGAAAGGGCAAGGTGTTTTGTTTCGGGTTGGAATGGAAGGTGATAATTCTAGGTGCTTTTCTGCTTCCTCGTTTTTTTGCTTGTTTATTTTGTTTTGTTTTTACTTTGACAGGCCCATTGTGCTGACTTAGCATTCTGCACTCCCTGCTCCTTCTTTGGTACATCTAAAATTGTAATGGATTTCCTAAACTATAACCTAAACAGTTGGGCTAGGTCCTCTATCATATGCACTGTGGCATTAAAAACACAATCATGCACAGAACTCTTAAGGCAGTGGAAAATACCAGATATAAAGTCCACTGGTGGTGTGTGGTGGGGAGGCGTGTGGCTACTGGAATATCAGCTAGACAGGGATTAGATTTTGAGTCCTTTTTTAAAAAAAAAAAAAAGAAAAAAATGTCAGCCTGGCTATTCTGCAATGTGTTAATAATAACTAAGTTACAGATGTTTGGAGATGAAATAATATAGATAAAAGTGTTGTGTGAATCATAAAGCTATACTGAGGAAGGAGGACAGTGAGAGGCGACTGTTTGTGTTGTTGGTGTGGCTTGCTTATTTTGCTTTTTCTCTTCTGTCCAACAAGCCTTGGATCCATCCAGAGTGACGAACTTAAAAAGCTGAGTTCTGCTGAAAAAGACTGGGAGAAAGGCAGCAGGCAGGATCCTGATCCTGGGGTGTCTAAGTGTCTGGAAATCTTCGCCACCGCTAGGATCAGTTGATGGTGGCCATGGGGTATGTAGGAACAAAGGTCTCTCGCTTCATCCCCCCAAAACACACTTATTTTGCACAGACATCCTGAAGGTCACTGGGGCACCAGGATCCAAATCTTGGCTCTCTAGAGAAGGTCCCTTCTCTCCCCCACCCCCGCCCCACAAACTGCTCCTCTGCGCGGCAGGGCTCCCACCCCTTCCACGCCCCTGCCCCACCTCTTGCCCCCCTCTCCCACCCCCTCTTCTTTGCCTAGGGTGGTTTGTTCCGAAGAGTACAGATAAATAGTGCTGTCAAAGGGCGCAGCTCGCGGTTGTGCGCACGGAGCCTGGATCCCCGCATCAACTTCTGGGCCTCACTGTAGGGGTCAGCGGCCGGGCGCGCTCGCTTTCACCGCCCACCTCACTCTCGCGCCCGCCTCCGCGCCTCGGGCCCTGGTCTTCTGTCCTCGTCGGGGCCCGCGCCCGGCCCGGGAGCGGAAGTCAGGGAGGGCGAGACGGGGTAAGGCGAGCACGGCGGGCGCGCCCAGGCTCTGGGGACATCGCGATGTCCACCGGCTCCGTCAGTGACCCCGAAGAGATGGAGCTGCGGGGGCTGCAGCGGGGATACGCAGTCCCGGCCTCCAAGAGGCCACCGCTCGGCCGCGCGGAGCGCAGCTACGCCTCGCCCAGTGACAACTCGTCTGGCGAGGAGGAGGACCCCGACGGCGAGGAGGAGCCGTGCGCCCTGGGCGCGGCGGGCGACGCGGGAGGCTGCAAGAGGAAGCGGCCCCGTGTGGCTGGGGGCGGCGGCGCAGGTGGCGGCGCTGGCGGCGGTGGCAAAAAGTCCCTCCCGCCCAAGGGCTCGGCCGCCGAGTGCAAGCAGTCGCAGCGGAACGCGGCCAACGCCCGCGAGCGCGCCCGGATGCGCGTGCTGAGCAAAGCCTTCTCCAGGCTCAAGACCAGCCTGCCCTGGGTCCCCCCCGACACCAAGCTCTCCAAACTGGACACGCTGCGGCTGGCGTCCAGCTACATCGCGCACCTGCGGCAGCTGCTGCAGGAGGATCGCTATGAGAACGCCTACGTGCACCCGGTGAACCTGGTAGGGCCGCGGCGCGGGGCCGGGGGCTGGCGGCCAGGGGCCCAGACCGTCCCGGGGCGCCAGGCGGGGTCAGCCCACAAGCCAGAACCCGGTGGGGCGGTTTCGGGACTGGTGATGGGGGAAGCTAGTTTAGTTTCTTCCCAATCAAGGGAGGAGGGGCCAACCATTTTCCTGGAGAAAAACCATTCAGCTTTCTGTGTCTGCATCATTCTGATCCGTGTACATGGTGTTTCGCCCAGTGACAGCTATTCGCGAAAATCCTACTTCGGGGTGAAGCCTGGTTCCAAAGATTGATGGCAAATCGCAGTCACCCAACTTTTTCCAGATAAGAGTCTGGCCGGTTTGAATCCACAAGCCCTGCTTTCTTTAAAGAAGGGGGAAGACCGAACTCTTAGCAAAGAGCTGTTTGGATTTTTAAAATTGATGCGGAATCGCAGGGTTTCCCCGGACGGGATTGTCTGGAAAGTCCCTCTCTGACTTGCCAACTCTCTGGGCTTGGGAAAGATCATCACATCCAAACCTATGGAAGCCTCAGTTCCTACTTGGAGCGGGCGTGTGTGTGTGTGTGTGTGTGTGTGTGTGTGTGTGTGTGTGTGTAATTAAACGCAAAAGAAATCCCAAACTCATACAAGTCTCACCGAATGATCCTGTAGGCATAGGTCAAGAGGGAACATGAACGGACACGGTTTGCCTCGCATAATTAAAACCCTAGTTTGTAGGAAGACACTACAACGGTGATAAAGCTGAGCCACAGAAATCCAGGGATGTCTGGGGTTCACTTAGTAGAGCAGTTTCGTTTTGAGACTATCGTTTCTCCTAATATCTGACTTTTTTTTTTTTTTTACAGACGTGGCCCTTCGTGGTCTCGGGACGACCCGACGCTGACACCAAAGATGTTTCCACAGCCAACAGATTGTGTGGAACCACCGCTTAGATAGGATTCGAACTCACTTGATGGGATTATGTGTTAAACTCTTGTGTTTGGGAGCGCGGGAGAGAACATCCTAACCTCAGAGGATGGGCAGAAGGCTCAACTGGATTCTCCTGGACCCTCGCCTGGACTGTGAGCGCGCAGGTGGCAGGCTCGGCTGTCACGGTGGGGCACCAATGGCGATGGCTCGATGGCTGCTTCGGATCCGGCGATGGTGCTTTGTAGCCAGGAAGGCCGTCCTTTTGCGTGGAGCGCGCGGACTGCATCCATCCAACCCGGGGCTTTAGCGCTGTAGGCTCACCCTGGCTGCGCCTGAGCCCAGCGCCACACCGCTCCGGGGTTGGTGACCGAGCTGGGCGGATTAGTCACAAATGTGGCCGGATTCCGAGCAACCTAGGTCTCTCACCATTAGACACCGGTGAGGACGCTCCCCCATCCGCTGATTTGGCAGTCTTGGCGTGGGGTCCACGTCGGGGCTTGTTTTTTTTTTTTTTAAGTCGCAGAGAGAGGAGAGTAGCACCTTGGGAACAGGTTTCATCCCACCGGGCAGCGCCTCGGAGTGGGCAGGACGACGCGGGATGCGCTGGGGAGGAGGAGGCTTCAGAGATCCGCCCTGGATGATTTTGTCAGGGCGCAGGGGCGGCTGGGCTTCCCCGCCGCGGTCAGCCCCGCTCACTCCCCAAGGCTGGGGTCTCCCCCAAGCTCCTGCCTCTTTCCAATCCGTGTTCAGTTCCCCTGTTCCCAGTCCAGGCTCGAACCTCCCTACACCCCGCCGCCCCAACACGGTTGGGGGTTCCTTCTTGCCTCCCTCTTCTCGCCGTTCCCCGCAGTCCCCCCACCTCTGATTCCCAACTTCCCCCAACAGGCCTCACCCCTCCAAACTCGGGTAGCCCCTTCCCAACACCTCCTCCTCCGAGCCCAAGTCCTCCGCGCTGGAAGGCACCCAGCAGGCGGCTGTTCCTCTACCCAGTGACAGTGATTACCGGGCTTCGGGGTACTGTGCGGCTGTCTTGAGGCTGCACTACCACAATAATTAACATATGTAAATAAATTTATTTTTTTATGAATAATAAAACGCGATGTGAAAACTGTGTGTCCCTGGGTGCGTGGGAATGTGGGCTTTGTGCCCCTTTATGGAGAGGGTTTGGTCTGGAAGTCAACTTGGAAGGAGCTGGTCTCAGCTCAGGAAGGGTGCTACTGGGTCATTGTTAGTGGGATGGTAACGATCACATTTTGGTCACATTTCCAAATATTATTATTAATCTCTGTATTTCTGATTTTTCTCGAGGTGGGGTGGGGGGCTCCGGTAAGACAAGACCCGGAGATCTGAAGAAGCCCCTAAGAGGCTTTTGAGGGCAGCTCTGCCTTGAGCGTCAGGCCTGCCTCAGGCTGATGTAAGTGCACAGGCTCGGGATGTTTCCAGCTTAAAGCACACTTCAGCGTTTACAACTGCAAGTACTTCAAAAAGGCCCCAAATGCCCACCCACCAGAGGCCATGGTCTCCAGTCTAACAACAGAATAAAGCTATAATTTAAGAAGCCAATCTGAATTTCAGCAGAACTTCTCTTTTAGCAAACAGTTGACATTTTTAACATGCACCACCTCATTTTCCATGTTATTTTCTTCTGCTTTCACTGCAATAACTTAGAATATCTATAACAATTTTAAATGTCGCTATTTTTAAAAAACAACATTTCTTTTGTAGAACATTTGTTCTACATTTAGAAACATTTGTAGAACATTTAGAAAAGTGTGAAGTATAAAACTACTTACACAACTGCCCAATTTGGGTTTCTGCCTGCTTTTTTTTTTAATCAAATCAAAAAGCAATTTTCTTGACCAGAGAAAATGCTGCTGGATTTACCTGAGGAGGTGAGACAGAGGTGGGGAGCCTGACTTCCTGTTTTGAACTAAAGGCTGGAGGGCTGCCTTCTGACACTATTTTCTTAGGCTTTTGTGCATTTACCCCCTCTCCCAAAGGGATCCAGCCCTTGGATGCAGACTTCTGCTGCCAGATGGGGGTTACATTGGGCTGTCTGCATATCAGGGGCTTTCTGGCAAAGGGGAACCAGAAGTAACTAGTGGCAGGAAACCCTAGCATGGCCAAAGACGCTTCAGTCAGGAGCCTGGAGGCAGGCTTCTGGAGGATGGAGTGTCTGCTAGAATTCAGATCTTAGTCAAGGTCATTTCCAAAGCCTCCAGCAAGAGAGATCCTTTTCAAGGATAGGAGGGCCCAGTATGCTGGATAAGGAGAAGCCAGCTTGAAAACGAGCTTTGCCACCCCTCTGGGCTAGTGACCATGTGCAAGTTAGTGAAACCCTCTCAGCCTCAGCTTCCCCACCCACATGGGGGTCATAACAGTGACTTGGGAGGACTGCGTCAGGAAGAAACACCTTAGTGTATTTAAGCAAACCTTCGACTATGCCGGGAGCAGCACACTAAAGCTGGCTACTAAAGGGAATCCAGAGACAGAGGAACACACCTACACAAAGGGGACAATTTCGGGAGTCCAGCCTTTATGACTGGGTCCAAAGCCAGGTGTGGTGGCACATGCCTGTGATCCCAGCTATTTGGGAGACTGAGGTGGGAGGATTGAGAGTTTGAGGCCAACCTGGGCAACTTAGTGAGATCCCACTTTAAAAAGCAAAGCAAAACAAAGGAAAAAAACTGGGTCCAGTTTCCAGAAGTTAGGATTACAACTGCAAAAAGGAAGCATCCCCAGGTATTTTATTGTTTTTGAGGTTATTGTGAATGAAATTGTTTTCTGGATTTCTTTTTCAATGGATTCATGGTTGGCATACAGAAAAACTACTCTTTTTTGATTGGTTTTGTATCCCGCTACTTTGCTGAATTTGTTAATCAGCTCTAGAAGTCTTCTGGTTAAGTGTTTTGGGTCTTCTAAGGATAAGATCTGGGGAAGGGGGAAGTGGGGAGGGAACCAGGGAAGCCCGCCAAGTGCTGTGTACATGTATGTCACTATCACTACGAGCTACATTATGAGGTGAGACTATAATGCACCAATAAATGTATAAAAAAGAGAAACACACACATGAAGTAAAGCATATTTAAAAAAAATAAACAGTAATCCTCCTGGAAGAAAACTATATAACCAAGAATGTAGAAATTTACAAAGGAATGAAAATCATCAAAAGGGGAAATTTATGGGTAAATAAAATTGGACTATGCCAAACACACACATACACACACACACACACACACACACACACACACACACACACGTGTCCCACAAGAGCAAACAGAAAAATAGAAAAAACAAAACAGAAATAATACCTATATTTATAGTGAATACAAATAAGAATGACCATTTGAATAAATGAGGAAATATTGGGGCAAATTTTCATAAGCAATGAATAATATTTAAAATATTTCTTCTATATTATATTCTCTTGGGGTACTTCAGGAGCAAACACACAGATTTGTTTCCCCTGTTCCTTCCCATTAAGGACGTGCAATTTACTAACTTGTCTGTACACAGAGGCTGGTATTATGTCCTGCAAACTCAAATTTATGTTTACTTTATGATCCTATAACTTGTAGAGAAGAAAAAACTTTCTCAAGAATTTTCTCCTCCATGGTTAAAAGTCTAATTCCAAGAATAATGTGATTTAAAACAAAGAAGAAAGGCCAATTTCTAGTAAGTTCCAATGAATTAATATAAATTGTTCAAAAGCGGTCTCTTTTTTACCATGACTCTAAGTGGTAGAAAGGCAACCCAGAGCTTTTTTTTTTCGTGGGGGGGGTGCTAGGGATTGAACACAGGATCCTCTTTATTGTTTATTTTGAAACAGGGTCTTCCTAAGTTACCAAGAGTCTCACTAAGTTTCTGAGACTGGCCTGGAACCTGCAATCCTCCTGTCTCAGCCTCCCAAGTACTGATATTACAGGTTTGTGCCCCCAAGCCAGATCATTCCAGAACCTTTGAGTTGGACGAATTAGAGTTGGAGCTGGGAACTGGGCCAAGATGGATTAGGGAGAAAGGAGAAGTAAGTACATGCTTAGGATTTCATCAATATGATTACACTGTTGTGAGAGAAAAAAAGATAAGGGGGGGGAAGTCTAAGAATGTAAAAAACACTGAACAACAAACAAAATGAGTAAATTGAAAATACTCTTCAGGGGGCTTTTTGAAGGACCACAGCATCAGTATTAGTGATACTGACTCAACCAAAGAGAACAAAAAAATCCCCTTCCACAGACTCTTCCACAGATGAATATTTTAAAAGATGTGCCCTCGGCACTGTAATTCTGAAACATTTAGGCTTTTCTCTTGGTTGTGGATGCTGAATAGATTTGTGCATAGTCTTTTGCACTGGGCTTCACGTTCTTTCACTTTAGCCCGGTGGTTCCTTCGACTAATACACCAATGATGTTTGCAACTAACAAAGGGATTTTTACAGGCATTTTTTTTCTTTCGGAAAATAAATACTCTAAAGTGAAAAATAGTAAGAAAGACATTACCTGCCTATAAAAAGAACAACCAAGTAGAACACACCCTAATTTAATAGGTAATAGGTAGATAATTTTGTTTGATGCTTCTGGAAAATATTAACAATTACTGTAACTCAGAAAGTCATTTTAGTCACAGTTGGAAGGGCAAAAGCTGGTAAATTCATAATTGGCTTCTCGCTACCAAGAATCTAACTTGTGGGAAAATTCACACTAGGAGGTCGAGGACGGCTCCCTCTGTGACCCAGCACCCAGTGAACCTCCTTTCATTGCCAACTTCTACTTCTACATAGTAGCCGCCCACCACTGCAAGGCAGGGGGGCTTGCATCTTTGCATGCACCACCCACCATGTATCTCTTCCTCTATTCTGTTTGCTTTTTGTATGATTTTTATCCTTTCTCCCACAACAGTGAAAATCAATCCAGAGAGATCCTTTGAAATCAAGGAAGGTCTAAGAAGGTCCAGAAAGTACCTAGAGCCAGGAATCTACATGTAATCATGTACACACGATTAGCACTGAAGTGCCAATTATCTCAACTGATCTCAGCCTTCTCCCTTATTGGTTCTACTCTGGATAGCTCTGGATCGACTTTGGGATCCTTAGTTGCTTGAGTTAAGGACAATGGAGCATAAGAGCAAGGGTTTTTGCCAGGGTGTGGTGACCCACACTTGTAATCCCAGTATTTGGGAGGCTGAGGCAGGAGGATCCCAGGTTCACGGCCAGTCTCAGGAACTTAGTGAGGTCCTCTGCCACTTAGTGAGACCCTGTTTCAAAATAAAAGAATACTGGGTTCAATCCCCAGTAGCAAAAAAAGTTTATATATTGTTTTGAAAAAAAATGGTACCCAGGGATATTCTATCATCTCAAATACTCAGGGGTATTCTATTTCCAAGAGACACCCCAGCCCTTCTTATTTTTTAATTTGAATGAGGGTCTTGCTAAATTGCTGAGGGTCTCACTGAGTTGCTGAGGCTGTCCTTGAACCCGTGATCCTCTTGTCTCAGGTGTGTGTTTTAAGATTACAAGTTGTCAAGTCAGACATAGCTGGTTCCAGTTTAATCCCAGGCTTCCTGGCTCTGTGTCCTCATGTACCTTACCTCTCCTCTGTGAAGCAGGAATAATACATTCTGCCTCACTGGTTTGAGAGAGCTTTAAATAAGATCATCTTATTAAGTACTTGGGCAATGTTCCATAAATGCTTATTTTTTAAAGATCAAAGTCTTGATTTTTTTCTTTCTTCTTACAATGGTTGAGGTGTCTTCATCTGCACATTTTTCCAATATTCCCTTTTGCTACTTTTATCACCTCCTTTTTTGTGCCACATCTAATTTTCCTATGTTGATATTTCTCTCTTTTTTTGCCACTAAGGAGAAATTTCCCTTTACTTTTCTCTTAAAAATAATGATCATGACACTCCCACATCAAAAATTATGCATGAGATTAAACTCAAACTCATTTCAAACTGCAAGATAGACCAATGGATTTTGATGTTACAAGTACAAAAAGTTCATTGGTATGATTTCAGATTCCATGTTGCAGCCAACTTTTCAGAAACGATATTTGTGGACTTTCGGTATAGTAGCAAAGAATATCCACAATTACCAGAAATAGCCATTAAAATACTTCTGCCCCTTAAAATTTCTGTGTGAGGCTGAATTTTTCACCAAAATAACATATCACAATGGAATGAAGTAAAAAGCATATATAAGAATCTAGCTATCTTTTACTAAGCCATATGTTAAAGAAGTTTATGAAAAATATAAAACTATAACACTCTTTCCATTAAAATGTTTTGGAAAACATATTTGTCATCTACAATGCTACCCGCATTAACATGTAATTAATTAATTATTTTAAATGAACTAAAAATAAATATATTTGCTTGGTTTTTATTTCTAAATCCAATAAATGTCAATAGATATAAGCCACCTACATAAGAAAAAGCTTTTTTGAGTTTTTAAAGACTTTTTAAATTGTAAAGAGATCAAAGACCAAAGGAGTTTGAAATTCACTTGCCTAGATAATTCCTAAAGCCTTTTCATTGATAAGAGTCTGTTTTCTTGATTTTGTGGCAATCTCAGTAGGACAGGAGCCTGTAGAGCATGCCTAGGTTGGATTTGGCAATAAACAGAAAAGTTTTGCTGGAGAGTTTAGGAGGATGACTTAGATGGGACAGGCTTTTTTTTTTCTCCCATGCAACACCTCTGTAGTCAGGATGGGCAGATCTGCAGGACCAAAGCCTGCGCTGGGTTCAGAGCTGTACTCAGAGGGATTGTTGTACCACTTCCTACTCTTTCTGTCCTGACACCAATCTCTCCCATCTCCTATCTAGGCTGTCTTGAAAAAAAATTTTTTTTTTTTTTGGTACTGGGGATTGAACCCAGGAGCATTCTACTTCCAAGCTACACCCCCAGCCTTTTTATTTATTTATTTTTTGTTGTTGTTTTCAAAACAGGGTCTCACTAGGTTGCTGAGAATCTTGTTAAGTTACTGAGGCTGGCCTCAAACCTGTGTTCCTCCTGTCTCAGCCTCCAAAGTACTGGGAGTACAGGTGTGTACTACTACGCCCAGCTTAGGCTCTTGAATTTTGAGATTTTGTTGTTGCTGGGCTGGACCTGGCTTTCATATGAAAGGGAGAGGGAAGGGCTAAACTCCAGACTGTAAAATATCATTTCTTTTGCCCATATGTTAACATTGTCTGAGGGCTATGTTAGAGCCATAGCATTCTATTGTCCTAATACATTTATTTAAGAAAACACAGAAATAATTTCAATTGATCCTTGATAAATTTTTTTATCTATAGTGTTGCCAAGGCTGACCAATATATTTATTCATGAAAATATTAACTTATATGGGGCACATGGCTCAAGGGACTAAATGCCTTGACATGAACTTGGAGTACAAAAGAAACTAAAACAAGAAAACAATAATAACAAAGCAAAGAGAATTCTCAAATGCTTTGGAAGCAAGCGTCCTTAAGTTCAAAGAAAGGCTACCATAAAATAACAAGTTCTGGGACATGAAGTCCCAAAGATTTGGATGTTCTTTAAGGAAACTGCAATGGCTAGGAGGGGGAAAGGATGACCACTCCTGCATAAGTGACAAGGACCCTCAAACCTGATTCAATGAAGGGGCATCTAAATCACAAATGTCAGTGTTCTAAAAGGTGGCAGCAAAGGTCCCAGGAGTCTGAGAGGACAAAGAGGGTACACTGATACAGAGAAGAGGAGAAATCTGTAAGAGAAGGGGAAGACTATAGTTTCATCCACATGTTGAATCGGGTATTGCCGGAGGTACTCTGCTTAGTAGAGGCTGAGTCTTATTCTCCTAACAGAACTTCCTGGGCACTTCTGATAAGGCACTGTGTTTCTGGCTATTCACATGTCCCAAGCTCTCTGGGAACCCCGCCTTTTATGTGCTTTAATTATACGTTTCCCTTCAAATTGTGGTGATGGAGTAGATCAAGCCATCATCCTTTCTGGACCAGTTTTCTCTTGACCAACATTTCTTTAAAGACTCGCAGTGGGACAGAGGAGGCTCTATTTGATTAGCAAACATGACCCTCAATGAACCAGGCTTCCAGTATCCATGCCCTTGTGTAGGGCTGGCCTGGTATTCACCAATAGCAGGTAGCAGAAGTGACTCTGTCCGTCCTGGGCCCGTGCCTCAGGGACTAGCTCCTTCGGGCTTTACTGATGTGAGACCCTGAACTTCCATGTTAGAAATCCTTTCATGTTCCTGAAGATACCACATGGAGAAGTGACGTGAGACAGAAGCCCTGAGGCTGACTGCACATGACAAAACAGAAGAGCTGAGATGACAGCGAGGACTGAGGTCCCCGCGGTGTCCTCTAGCCAGCTGTGGAGTCATCTTAGTGGAGCATGAAGAAGCTATCAAGGACCTGCCCCCACAAAGCCCTGTCCTAATTCCTGACCCGCAAAATCTTGAGAGATGTAAATGTAGTTGCTAATTTATGCCAGTAAATATGTTACTCAGCAATGGATAACCAAGATATATTGTCAAGTAAATTTTCACATCACTTCCATTGACGTTATCTACATGTGTGAAATTATCAATGCCATTCTCAATATGATGTACAGGGAAGGGGAGGAGAGGGGAGGGAGCCGGGGGAAGCTCACCAAGTGCTGTGTGCATGTGTGTCCCTATCACTCTGAACTACATTATGATGTGAGACTACAGTGCACCAATAAAAGTATATTAAAACAAATTTTTTCCACACCATCTTGCTGTGAGCCAGGACCATAACAGATAGGCCAAAATGAATGAGACAGTTGCCTTGTCTCAAAGAGTTGTGAAGGAGGAAGTAGACAAAAATGGACCACTAATTGAAACACTATGCCGAGTGCTACGAGAGAAGGTGGCACTCCTGGAGGAAAGACACAAAACTGAGCCTCAGAGAGTCCTGGGAGACGTATCAGAGAACTGACACGTGAGTTGAGGCTGGCAAGACAGCGGAAGGGTGTACCAGAAAGAACTAGAACTACACATGATAGAGGCTTCCATTTCTAAGCCAGTGACTGGGGTCAGTGTCTAGTTTGGTGCTCATGGAGCCTCAGTTTCCTCATTTGTAGAATGAGGATGTAATAGAACCTACCTGATGGGGTTGTGGTGACAATTAACTGCAGCAGTGAATGTGCGGTGGTTAGCACAGTGCCTGCGACACAGTAGGTGCTAATGAAACGTCAGTCTCTTCATATCCTGATGGCAATGATGACCACGTTAGGACTGCCTGCACGTTCCCTTGACAAGCTTCAAGGAAGTACTAAGCATACCCCTTACATCTAAAAAATCTGAGCTTGTAACTGACTTTTATTTCAGCTCTCCTCTGAAGAGGTAGACCTTTTCAGACTTTTGAAAATCTAAAAATAGCCGGGCGTGGTGGCGCATGCCTGTAATCCCAGTACTTGGGAGGTGGAGACCGGAGGATCCGGGTTTGGGCTAGCCTCAGCTACGCAGTGAGGCCTCCGCAACTTCATGAGACCTGGTTTCAAAGTAAAGGATAAAAAATAGGGCCGGGGGTACGCCCCTGGGTTCTATCCCCGGTACCGCAAAAAAAAAAAAAGAAAATCTAAAAATGTTGATTTGTGTGACAAGCAACACACTTTGCTCATACTGGGGTCTTGAGAATACTATTTTTTTGTTCTTCTTTGTTTTGTTTTATTTTGGTGTATGTGTATGGGGTTCTGAGGATTGAACCTAGGAGCATTCTACCTCTGAGCTATACCCCCAGCCCTTTTTATGTTTGTTATTGTTGTTTGGAAATAGGGTCTCTCTAGGTTGCTGAGAGTCTCAGTATGTTGCTGAGGCTGTCCTGGAACCTGTGATCCTCTTGTCTCAGTCTCCCAAGTACTGGGATTACAGGCCTGCACCACCACACCCAGCTAGAATATTGACTGTTAAAATATATTTGTGTGGTCAGGAGAGCTGGATAGAAAAATGTACAGGTTGATAGTAAGGCCACTGTAACAAACCAGGGTTAAACACAGCACCAAAAGACACACCAATTCAGCTGCACCCATGGGTCACTCGGCTGCTTTCCAACTCTGCTAGGATGTGGCCCAGAACTTCTGCTCCATCACTTAGAGCAATTCTCCCTTGGAATTGCTAGACTAATTGTTAGACTAATAGCCTAAACAAAGGGAGGGAAATTTAAGCCACTATGACCAAAACTGTTTACTAGCAGGACCAGGATTAGAATTCATAGACTCTTGAGTTTGCCCTTGGCACTCAGCCCGCCCAGTCTGAAGGACACCAGCAGATAAGAATGACCATGACAGCTCTTAATATACTTTTATTGGTGCATTGTAGTCTCATGACAGCTCTTGTCTGCAACTGCTTTTCATGCACACTGGCCAAGCACCCAAGCCTGCCTGGGTTGCCTGGTGGAGGGTTTTGAAAACCTGACTTGGTCCCAGTACTTGGGAGGCTGAGACAGGAGGATCACAGGTTCAAGGTCAGCCTCAGCAACTTAGGGAGACCCTCAGCAACTTAGTGATTCCCTGTTTCAAAATAAGAAATAAAATAGGGCTGGGGGTGTAGCTCAGAGGTATAACCCTCTGGGTTCAATCCCCAGTGCTATAAAACAAACACAAACAAACAACAATAAACAAACAACCCCTCCAAATAAACAAACAAACAAACCAAAAACCTGACTTGGATGACCTCGGCAAGCTCTCCTTCTTCCAGCTTTGGTTTCTCACCTAAAACCAGGGGTCTCTGCTGCATGGAGTCTAAGTCCCTTATAGGTCTAAAACGAATGTGCTATTTCTCACAGGTCTTCTAAACAGTATCAATATGTCTCTTGCAATTGTTTGTACATTTCAATGAAGAGAGGTTGAAAGCCTGTTTTGGCACTGATATAACAGAATTCCTGAGATTGAGTAATTTATAAAGGACAGAGGTTTATTTCTTACAGTCCTGGAGGCTGGGAAGTCCAAGGTCAAGGGGCCAGCATCTGGCCAGGGCCTTCCTGCTGTGTCTGCCTATGGTGGAGGACATCACATGGTAAAAGAGCATTCGGGGACGATCAAACTCACAGCCTCAAGCCCTTTTATTTTTATTTTATTTTTACCTATTTATTTATTTATTTTTTTTTTTCAACACAAGTAAGCTTTAATTGCACTGACAGAGTGAGAGGGTGTAAGTAATGTTAGTCACAGGCCTGCCCTTTCCCAGTCCTCTGCAGCTGAGGAAGTGGGTATTCCAGGGCAGGAACCCTGTTCTTAGAAGTCACCTTGCCTCTTGCTCTGACAGATGCTCAGCTAATGCTGGGTCACAGGTTTCACCAGACAGCCT
>PVJS01020514.1:0-32506 GCA_004027185.1 Glis glis | reverse complement strand
GGAGAGAAAGGGAGGGACGGAGGGAGGGAGGGAGGGGGAGAGAGAGAGAGAGAGAGAGAGAGCCTGCGCTGAGGCTGGCCTCCGGTCTCCGCCTCCCAAAGTACTGGGATTACAAGCGTGCGCCACCACGCCCGGCTTATATTTTATTTTTTATGTGCTTTTATTGGTGCATTATAATCTCACATCACAATGGAAATCAAATTGATATTAACATACATGCACGCAGCACTTGGTGCCCCCCCCTCCCCCCAACACAGAGTACTAAGATTGATATTGATATATTCTCATATGTAAATTTGGTTGATGGTAGAAATTCCATTAATGAACTTGATTCTTCCCCTTTCTTCCCTTAGTTCAGTTTCCTGTCTTCACTGAGGCTTCACCTGGCTTATATTTTATTTTATTTTTTTAAATTTAATTTTATTTTTTGTGGTACCGGGGATTGAACCCAGGGGCGTTCTACCTCCGAGCTACACCCCCGGCCCTATTTTTTTTATACTTTATTTTGAAACCGGGTCTCACAAAGTTGCGGAGGGCCTCACTAAGGAGAGAGAGAGAGACAGAGAGAGACAGAGAGAGAGCTGAGGCTGGCCGCGAACCCGGATCCTCCTGTCTCTGCCTCCCAAAGTACTGGGATTACAAGCGTGCGCCACCACGCCCGGCTCCGGCCCTGTTTTTTATACTTTATTTTGAAACCGGGTCTCACGAAGTTGCGGAGGGCCTCACTAAGTAGCTGAGACTGGCCGTGAACCCAGATCCTCCAGTCTCAGCCTCCCAAGTACTGGGATTACAAGCATGCGCCACCATGCCCGGCTTTATATTTTATTTTTAAACAGGGTCTCACTAAGTTTCTGAAGCTGGCCATGAACCCGTGATCCTCATGTCTCAGATTCCCAAGTGCTGGGATTATAGGTGTGTGCCACCATGCCCAGCATGACCATTCTTGTTATTCTAACATCTAGGCCTTCAGTGAGTTGATGCAGTGGCCCAGGTAGTTTACCTGATGACCAAGTGGTTGTTTTAGGAAGAACCAAACATTAGACAAAATGAAGCTGGTTGGTACATATTAACATTTGCTCTTGGATTTTTCAGGAAACTCAAATGCCGTTTGGGTTTCTGAGCTGCACAGCTTGATGCTGAGTGGAAAGTTTTTAAGACACACATATGAAGAAAAGACTCTTTTCTAAAAATCAGAACTCAAAATTCAATATGAAAAGCACAGATCACAGTGGACCTTGCTGGAAGCCCAGGCAGTCTGCAACCAGAGCTCCCTAAACTATTCATCTCTGCAATTCACATTGACACGCCAAGCTGTGCTGTTGATTTGTGACAAATGAATACCCTGTCTAGGATATCCTGATATAACCCCCCTATTCTTGCCTTTTTTGCTGAAAGGAGTTATTGTTAATGCATTTATTTAATTCAGGACTCCCTGCCAGACTTTTAAAGCAAAAAGCCAGTCAGCACAAAGCACCTAGCATGTTTGGTCTGTTAAGTAAGTGTTAAATAATAGTAATTATGCCACTATGCTACCCAGCTGTACTGTCTGCCCTGCCAAACCTCCTCTGGGAGACCCCACCCTCACTCTAGCCTTGGAGGAGGCAGCGCTGTCAGGCAAACTTACTGGCACAGTTATGCTGGTTCCTGGTTGCCAGACCTTACAAAGGCCTTGGGGCTTACTATAAATACATTATGACTAGGGCCCTATGCACACTGAGTCAATGGTTCTTCCAACCAGCACCTCCTCTCCAAGATGCTCACAGCTTGGGAGGGCAAACAGAAACAGTTCTTCACTGTGGCTTTCAGATCACCACTGAGCAAGCCCCGCTATCCTGGCTGGTTGAGTGTACCTGAGCCCATCTGAGCCTTCCTTCATTACTTTGCCCCCAACACAACTTCCCGAGGGGATTAGATTCTGGAATCTTCATCCCCCCAAACAGGGAAGTAAGACCTGCTGCAAGACCACTTTGTGTGTGTGTGCACATGTGTGCGCACACAGGTGAACCCAGGAGCATTCTACCTCTGAGCTACATCCCTAGCGCTTTTTATTTTTTATTTTGAGACAGTCTTGCTAAGTTGCACAGGCTGGCCTTGAACTTGTTATCTTCCTGCCTCAACCTCCCAAGTGTTGGGATTATAGACCTGTGCCACCACACCCAGCTGCAAGACTACTTTAAAAAAAATTTTTTTTTGCGGTACTGGTAATTGAACCCAGGGGCATTTTACCTCTGAGCTATACCCCCAGCCCTATTTTTTATTCTTTATTTTGAAATAGGGTCTCACTAAGTTGTGGAGGGCCTCACTAAGTAGTTGAGGCTGGCTGTGAACCGGGATCCTCTGGACTTAGCCTCCCAAGTACTGGGATTACAAGCATGTGCCACCATGCCCGGCTAAAACCACTTTTTTTTTTTTTGCGGTACTGGGGATTGAATCCAGGGGCATTCTACCTCCGAGCTCCAACCCCAGCCCTATTTTTTATTCCTTATTTTGAAACAGGGTGTCACTAAGTTGTGGAGGACCTCATAAGTAGCTGAGGCTGGCCATGAACCTGGATCCTCCTGTTTCTCCCTCCCAAGTACTGGGATTACAAGCATGTGCCACCACGCCTGGCCCCTAAGACCACTTTTTAAGAAGACAAAATTGAGAATTTAGGGAAAACAAAACAACAAATGGTATATAATCACAGGTACCTGCTTATAATAAGCTCAGCCTTCTGGGTGACACAGATCATCATATTTAGGTAATAGGGTAGTTACAGGGATTGGAAATTCGCTTTGGAAATTGTAAAATGGTTAGCAGTTTTCAGGGCAAGTGGTTAGAAAAGGAAAATGACAGTTCTCATTTTTCTGCAGTGCTTGTCTGAAAGAGGTTTCTAGAGACGGGGCCACAGAGAAGGCCCCTTCAGGTGAAACAATTTATTTTTTGAAGGGTACATTTGCTGATTTCAAAACTTTGGAGCTACTGGGAGTGGTGGTGCATGCCCATAATCCCAGTACTTGGGAGGCTGAGACAGGAGGATCGAAGGTTCGAGGACAGCCTCAGCAACCTAGTGAGGCCCTGTTTCTGAACGAAAAATAAAAAGGGCTGGGGTGTGGCTCAGAGGTAGAATGCCCCTGGGTTCAATCCCCAGTACTCGCCCCCCCCCCCACAATAAAAAACAAAACTTTGGAGCTAAGCTGAGATTTAGCTTTAATTTTTGAGCGTTTCTGGAAACCTCACTAGCATGTTGGAGCCTCTCTGGGGTAGCAGGTGGGAGGGTCTTCCAAGCGGGGCAAAGTGGGTGGCCCAGATTTGATTCCGGTTTGGGTAATGTCTCAGAGCCTCGGGTGGCCCACTGATTTTTTCCATTCAACCATTGCTCCTTCAGCAACTCATCTTAATTAAGCACCTGCCATGTTGGCTCTGAAGTACCTAAGTGCCAAAACTCTTCTTCCTGCTTCATGGAGCTGAAATTCTCGCGAGGAAGATCAGCAATAAACGAAAGGCCTTTAGGGCGCTGGAAGATCAGGCGTCTCGGTGACGCCGGGCTGAGGGCTGTCCCCAACTCCCGCAAACCCTAGCACGTCCCAGCGGGCGTTGCTAGGGAGACACTCCCTCCAAGGCTGTGGTCCGGCCAGGCAGGCGGACTCTCGCGAGGATCTCCGAGACTTCGCGCGGGATCTCGCCCAGGTTGCCGGGAGACCGCGCAGCCTTTGAGGGGCGGGAGCGTTTGTCTGTGGGTCCGGCGTCGCCGGTTCTCCAGTGCCATGGTGAGGCGCGGTGGGGACCGGGCGGGGTCGGCGGCCTTGCGCGCTCAGCGACCCCGGGACAGTGAGGCCCAGGCTCCGGGGTCTCGAGCTCAGAGAGTCCTGGGGGCAGGGGGCGTGCGCGCAGAGAGCCGGGGATCGTGAGGGCTGGAGCTCTGGATTCCTGGAGTTGAGAACTGGATGGTCTTGTGGGGTGCCCGTGGGGAGAGCTCAGGTGGCCAGGGCCTCGGAGCTGAGAGACGGCCCTTCAGGGGCCTGCGCTCACTGGGGTGGTCACAACTTGCCAGCACCCATGTGCAGGGTGTCTAGAAGAGAGAACCCGGGCTCTCTGAACCTTGGGACCTGGGGTTTCACTTCATAGGGACTCTGCGGCACATCAGGGCCCCATGGAGGCCAGTCGGATACCTTGGGCCCTCCAGTCTCCGGGCATGCAATTGGTGACCGAGGGTCCAATGCCCATCAAGTGGCCAGGGCGCCACCTTGGGGTGCAGGAACCGCTGTTTCCTTGGATAACCTCACAGGAGTTCCCCTCCTAAGAAGAGCAAGGCGGGAGCTCCCTGCTTCCTCAGGTCTTCCTCCCTTCCTCATGCAGTGAGGTCCTCCCCTGTGTCATATAGACGTTGTCAGTAACTGAGTTTCTAGGTAGATGCTGCAAGGTGGGTGGTGGGAAGGATGCCTCCCAGTGGAAGAGCTCCAGGAGCCCCACCAATCCCCTGCAGCTGGCTGGGAATGTCCCAAATGCTAACTAGTGCTGAATCTTCCTCCATGCTCTTTAGGGCCTCCCAGTGAGGTGTCCTTTTTGGAGTAGAAGGATTAGAAAGAGCAGTACGCACCGGGCGCGATGGTGCACGCTTGTAATCCCATTACTTGGGAGGCTGAGACGAGAGGATCCGGGTTCACCGCCAGCCTCAGCTACTTAGTGAGGCCCTCCACAACTTAATGAGACCCTGTTTCAAAATAAAGAATAAAAAAAAAATAGGGCTGGGAGTGTAGCTTGGAGGTAGAATGCCCCTGGCTTCAGTCCCCAGTACCCCTGACACACACACACACACACACACACACGAAAAAAGAACAAGAGTACATTAGAGTTAAAAGTTTCAGGAAGCCGGGCGTGGTGGCGCACGCTTGTAATCCCAGTACTTTGGGAGGCGGAGACCGGAGGATCCGGGTTCCCAGACAGCCTCAGCTCGCTCTCTCTCTCTCTCAATTCCCTCTCTCTCTCTCTCCTTAGTGAGGCCCTCCGCAACTTCCTGAGACCCGGTTTCAAAATAAAGTATTAAAAAATAGGGCCGGGGGCATAGCGCGGAGGTAGAACGCCCCTGCGTTCAATCCCCGGTACCGCAAAAAAAAAAAAAAAAAGTTTCAGTGGATAAATCTTTTGAAAACCAAATGGAAACACACACACCAAACTACTTCTTATTGCTAGCTTGTGGGAATATGGGTGACTTGGAAACATGATCTCTCTAGGTTGCCCAAGAGAGTCTTACTACTTGCTGAGGCTGTCCTTGAACTTTCTCTCTCTCTCTCTCTTTTTTTTTTTTCTTGTGGTACTGGGGATTAAACCCGGGAATGTTCTATCTCCAAGCTATACCTCAGCCCTATTTTTTTTTTATTTTGAAACAGGGTCTGTCTAGGTTGCTGAGGCTGGCCTCGAACCTGCGATCCTCCTGTCTCAGTCTCCCAAGTACTGGGATTACAGGTGTGCACCACCATGCATGGCTTATCTTTCTTTTTTTAAAAGAGACAAAGTCTTGCTATATTGCCCAGGCTACCTTGAAACCCCTGGGCTTAAGCAATTCGTCTTCCTCAGCCTCCCAAGTAGCTGGGATTACAAGCATATGCCACTGCACCTGGCTTCTTTTTTCCTTTTTCCTAATGTTTTCTAAGATTTCCATGTAGAAACAGTAATCATTAACATGTTATAGATATATGTAGAACATGAAAGTACAGGTTCGAGAGAGTTGGGAGTAGCAAAGGCAGAAGGATAGGGTTTGGAAAGTTGCTATTTGCTTGAATGGCCTGCAGGAAGTGTGTGTGTGTGGGGGGTAGAAGGTTCTCTCTCAACCTTGTCAACACTGTTGAAATGAAGCCTGACCCCATGAGAAGTTCTAGTAACACATTTGCAGATCATCCACAGTGGATACTGTTTGATCAGTCGTTTTGACTAGGATTCCCTGAAGGAATTTTATATCTGGAAGAAAGGAAGCATTATATCATCAGGATCAATCATTGCCAATTTCTTCCAACATTTTTTTTTTATTTTATTTTTGTGGTGCCGGGGATTGAATGCAGGGGTGTTCTACCTCCGTGCTACACCCCCGGCCCTATTTTTTATACTTTAATTTGAAACCGGGTCTCACGAAGTTGTGGAGGGCCTCACTAAGTAGAGAGAGAGAGAAAGAGAAAGAGAGAGAGAGAGAGAGAGAGAGAGACAGCGAGACAGCGAGACAGCTGAGGTTGGCCACGAACCCGGATCCTCCGGTCTCTGCCTCCCAAAGTACTGGGATGACAAGCATGCGCCACCACGCCTGGCTCTTCCAACATTTATTTAATGATTTCTTGCAGTTCTTTCCATGGTGGTTACCAAGCATTATACCCAACTTGGTGACATTTGGTCATGTGGTATTGGGGCCCTCCTTTCTGAGTCCAAGTAAATTTTGCAATCATGCCTAAGAAGCCACTCAGTGCAGAGTGATGTGCTCCAGTTAGTGCTTCTGTTGGGGGGCATGAAAGAGTCAGCAGCAGGGGTAGAGGTTCTATACAGGTACTCTTCCCACCCAAATGCCCCACGGAAGCAAATCAGAGCCAGCCAAGAAGGGGAAGCCAGTAGAGTACTTTTTTTACTTACCCAACCATCTCTCTTCTCTAACCAAAGGCGCCCAAAAAGAAAGGGAAGAAAGGCAAAGCCAAAGGCACTCCGATTGTTGATGGGATAGCTCCAGAAGACATGAGCAAGGAGCAGGTGAGCAGGGCCTGTGTTGCCCAATCCCAGGGTGGGGCGGGTGCTACTTCAGATTTCTTGTTGAACATCTCATCACTGCCCCACTCCACCATCTCCCCTCAGTCTGGATCTTCCAGTTTTGTACAAATCCACAATTTTCAGATGCATTACATATTTAAAAAGTGGAAGGAAATATTATTCTTTCTTTTTTATTTTTTTGTGGTACTGGGGATTGTACCCAGGGCATTCTACCTTCGAGCTACACCCTCAGCCCCTTTCATTTTTTGTTTTGAAACAGGGTCTCACTAGGTTGCTGAGAGTCTTGCCATGTTGCTGAGGCTGCCCTTGAACCTAGGATCCTCCTATTTTAGCCTCCTAAGTACTGGGATTACAGGCATGTACCACCACTCCCAGCTGGAAGGAAAAATTTTTCTGATATGATAGCTATTTTTAACTTTCTATGTTCCCTTTCATTCTTACCCTTTTATGCGTTTGATGTTCACAGAGCTATTATTATAGTGTATACATATATTCCATTCTCCTTTATTTGTCATTAAACATTATAGTAAAAGAAAGTTTTTGAAGGGAACATGATTTACCTAAAATTATATTGTGTCAATCTCATTAGTCATTCATTGTGTGTATGTGTGTGTGTGGTGCTGGGGATTGAACCCAGGGGCATTCTTCCTCTAACACCCCCAGCCCTATTTTTTATTTATTTATTTTTTTGTGGTACTGAGGATTGAACCCAGTGGCATTCAGTTTATTCAGAAACAGGGTCTCACTAAGTTGCTGAGAGCCTCACTAAGTTGCTGAGGTTTGCTTCAAACCTGCGATCCTCCTGTCTCAGCCTCCCAAGTACTAGGATTGCAAGCATGCACAACCACACCCGGCTTTTTAATTTTACTCTAGAATTTCTATTTATTTATTTGTTTTTGGTACTGCAGGTTGAATCCAAGGGCATTCTATCTCCAAGCTATATCCCAACCCTTTTTTTTTTTTTTTTGCGGTACTGGGGATTGAACCCAGAGGCATTCTACCTCACCCCCAGCCCTTTTAATTTTTTGTTTTGAAACAAGGTCTTGCTAGGTTGCTGAGAGTCTCACTATATTGCTGAGGGTATCCTTGAACCTGTAATCCTCCTTATCAATCTCCCAAGTACTGAGATTACAGGTGTGTGCCATCATGCCCAGCTATTGTTTATTTTGAAACAGGGCCTTGCTAAGTTGTTGAGGCTGGCCTGGAACCTGCGATCCTCCTGTCTCAGCCTCCCAATTATTGGGAATACAGGTGTCCACCACCACACTTATCTAGGGCTATCTCTTGTTGCCTATGCTAGGGGAGGGGGTGAAGTCTTTATAGGTTCTTTGTAGGAATTTTTTTTTTTTTTTGCGGTACTGGGGATTGAACCCAGGGGTATTCTACCTCCGAGCTACACCCCCAGCCCTATTTTTTTATACTTTATTTTGAAACCAGGTCTCAGGAAGTTGCTGAGGTCCTCACTAGGTATATATATAGAGAGAGAGATGGGGGGGGAGAGAGAGAGAGAGCTGAGGCTGGCCGCGAACCTGGATCCTCCGGTCTCCACCTCCCAAAGTACTGGGATTACAAGCGTGTGCCACCACGCCCGGCCTATTTTTTATTCTTTATTTTGAAACAGGGTCTCACTAAGTTGCGGAGGGCCTCACTAAGTAGCTGAGGCTGGCCGCGAACCCAGATCCTCCTGTCTCAGCCTCCCAAGTACTGGGATGACAAGCATGCGTCACCATGCCCGGCCTTGTAGGAATTATTTTAAGCCACTTGTATATTTTGATGTAAAGGGCTAGAGAACATAATTATGTAATTATAATTTTACTTAAAAGGTTCCTGGAAAGCCGGGTGTGGTGGCCCACGCTTGTAATCCCAGTACTTGGGAGGCTGAGACAGGAGGATTGCAGGTTCGCGGCCAGCCTCAGCTACTTAATGAGGCCCTCTGCAACTTAATGAGACCCTGTTTCAAAAATAAAGAATAAAAAATAGAACTTGCGCTGTAGCTTGGAGGTAGAATGCCCCTGGGCTCAATCCCCAGTACTGCAAAAAAAAAAAAAAAAAAAAAAAGTTTCCTGGAACTACAACAGTCAGCAAGCATGGTGGATCCTCTGACCTCTGTATTAATGGATCTGACACAGGACCTAAGGTCTCTGTGAATAGATCTGACTTTCTTTTGATAGTTTTAAGATTAAAAAATAAGTAGGAAGGAATTGAAAGAGCCATGTGAGCTGAAGTTGGAGCAGGGCAAAGGCTCCTGAACAGTGGTGAAGAATGCTTTATTGCACGTGCAGAAAAATCATTGGCAGTTTAAGCAGGAAGGTGGTGGGATCAAGTTTGTGTTTTGGAAAGATCACTAGGGTGATGAATGGAGAATGGATTAAACATAACATTGCCCCAATATGTGAGCTGTTTCTTGTACCCTGTTTATTTCCCATCCCTGTGGAGATTTGACATGGCAGTGGTCCTAATATATGGACACTGCTGAGCAGGGGCTGGGCATTGTGTACTGTGCATTTGAGGCCCAGAATTTGAAGCCTCCAGGGTGCAGCAGGAAGGTGGAGACTCAGGGTGGTTCCCCTGAGGGCATGGACTCCAGTGCTCTTTCTTTTCTGATTCTTCAAGAGAAGCTAGGGCTGGGTATGGTGGGCATGCCTGTAATCCCAGTACTTGGGAGACTGAGGCCAGAGGCTCACAGGTTCAAGGACAGCCTCAGGAACATAGTGAGACTCTCAGCAAATTAGCGAGACCTTGTTTCAAAACAAAAAATAAAAAAAAGGGCTAGGGAAGTACTTGGAGGTAGAATGCTCTTGGGTTCAATCCCCAGTACCACAGAAAGAAAAGAGGGGGGGCACTAGGAATATGGATATTTATAAGAAATCTGAATAGTAGGTGATGGCAAAATCTAACGCCATCTGAGCCAGAGTAGGGAGGAATACTGTTTTCTGTAATTTCTTTGAGTGACACTAATTACACTAATGGTCTGTGATGGGAAGACATTTGTCATTTTGCCGAGGCACTAGTCAAGATTCGGGGATGCTATGCTCTCTCATGGTGACCCGAGCCCCTGCCCAATGTCCTCACCTCAGAGCTCCTAGTTGGTTATTTTGGTGAGAAAGGTAGTTTCCCTGTGGGGAATGTGGTTTTGGGAGAGAAAAACTTTACAGTAAGTGGCCCAAGGCTGTACCCAAAGATAACCAGTTCTCAAGGGAAATGAGATCCCAAGAAAGCTGTAAGCCTGACCTACTTTTCTCTTTAACCTATTTACTGATTTGCGATTGGCTCTGGACCAAAGCCTATTGAGTGCTAGAGATTTATTGGTTTTGTGGATTTTTTTGCTTAACTTTAGATGCTTAAAGGTGAATAATTTTTCATTTAACATTATTTTGTGCAGATGTTTCCATGCTGCAACATCATTTTAATTAATTATTTATTTGTTTATTTATTTTTTGTTGTACTAAACACAGGGGCATTCTACCTCCAAGCTACACCCCCAGCCCCCCTTTTTTTGGTTTTGTTTTGTTTTGAAATATGGTCTTGCTAGGTTGCTGAGAATCTCACTAAGTTGCTGAGACTGGTCTTGAACCTGCGGTCCTCCTGTCTCAGCCTCCCAAGTACTGAGATTACAGGCATGTGCCACCACTCCTGGCTTGCTACATCATTTTTTTGTGTGTGTGTGGTAGTAGAGATTAAACTCAGGGGCATTCTACCTCTGAGTTACACCCCTTACCCTTTTTTATTATTTTTATTTTGAAACAAGGTCTTGCTAGGTTGATGATTCTATTTGCTGAGGCTGTCTTTGAACCTGCGATCTTCCTGTCTCAGCCTCTCAGGTAGTGGGATTACAGGTGTGCACCACCACGCCCAGCTTTGCTACATCATTTTAGTATCTATTTTGTCATATAATACTTCATTTAGTTGGTATACTCTAATTTTTCAACCATTTTCCCATTTAAAAATCATCCTCAGCCAGATGTGGTGGTGCATGCCTGTAATCCCAGTACTTGGGAAGCTGAAAAAAGAGGATTGCAGGTTTGAGGACAGCTTCTGCAATTCAGGGAGACTCTGAGCAACCTAGCAAGATCCTGTTTCAAAACTAAAAATAAAAAGGGCTGGTGATGTAGCTCAGAGGTAGGATTTCCTGGGTTCAATCCTCAGCACCCCCCCACACACATAAATAAAATCATCCCATATCATTTTCTTTTAATTTTTTTGTTGTTATCATAATGGTGAAGCTAGTAATTTTTTTTATTGGTACTGGAGATTGAACCCAGGGGCATTCTACCTCCAAGCTACACCCCCACCCCTTTATATTTTTCTTTGTTTTGAAGCAGGGTCTCACTAGGTTGCTGTGAGTTTCATTAAGTTGCTGAGGCTGGTCTCAAAACTGCTATCCTCCTGTCTCAGCATCCCAAGTACTGGGATTACAAGTGTGTGCCACCATGCTTGGTGAAGCTAGTATCTGAGCAAAGAGCTTTTGTGTTACTTTTGAGAAATTTCTTTAGTATAAATTCCCAGGAACCACTGAAAGGATATAATTGTTCTATGACTATTAGCCAAATTAAAGATAATTTTGCCATTTGCTGAATATATTCTGTCCCTGGAGCCTTCTTGGCATCATATTTTAACTTCTACTTTTAGCTCTTATTTATTTTTTGGTAAGATGGCCCCTGTGTCTTTCTTCATCCACATGCCCCTTGCTGTGGGTGGGCCTCTGCTGGGTGCCTTGCCTGATCCTGTGCCTGGTCAGGTGGAGGAACATGTCAGCCGCATCCGTGAGGAGCTGGACCGTGAGCGGGAGGAACGCAACTACTTCCAGCTGGAGAGGGACAAGATCCACACCTTCTGGGAAATCACACGGAGGCAGCTGGAGGAGAAGAAGGCTGAGCTGCGAAACAAAGACAGGGAGATGGAGGAAGCCGAGGAGAGGCACCAGGTGGAGATCAAGGTGAGTGGGTTCTCCTGCCTGCACCCACTGCGGTTGGCCTGTAGCAGCATGGAAGCTGGACCAGATGTTGGATGGGGACAGTTTTTATCCTTGCTTTGAGAGACACCCTTTGTTTGTGTCCTTTATATTGGGAACCTGAAGGTGATTTTTTTTTTTTGCGGTACCGGGGGTTGAACCCAGGGGTGTTCTACCTCCGCGCTACACCCCCGCCCTATTTTTTTATGCTTTATTTTGAAACCTGGTCTCACGAAGTTGCGGAGGGCCTCACTAAGTAGAGAGGGAGAGAGAGAGAGAGAGAGAGCTGAAGCTGGCTGCGAACCCAGATCCTCCGGTCTCCGCCTCCCAAAGTACTGGGATTACAAGCGTGCGCCACCACGCCCGGCTTGAAGGTATTTTTCTAAAAGAGGCTGAGGGGAAGAAGCTTTACCTATCCAGTGGCAGGAGAGGCCCTGCAGGTCCTGAGTGTGTGAATCGAAGCCTCCACGATGTTGAAGGAGCATGGCTCTGGAAGTAGGCTGACTTCCTTACAGCCCGGCTCTGCCACTTAGCAGCACATGAGCTGAGCATGCACCTCTTTTGCTAGCCTAGGTGTCCTACTCTGTCTAAGGTGTGCAGGTGTGTGCAAGTGAGCAGGTGGTGCCCTCTTGCCCTACAGGTGTACAAGCAGAAGGTGAAGCACCTGCTGTATGAGCATCAGAACAACCTGACCGAGATGAAGGCTGAGGGCACAGTGGTCATGAAGCTGGCCCAGAAGGAGCACCGCACACAGGAGGGTGCTCTGCGCAAGGACATGAGGACACTGAAGGTGGCGCTCAAGGAGCAGGAGCTGGCCAATGAGGTGGTGGTGAAGAACCTGCGGTTGGTAGGTATGAGGGGGAACCAGGGGAAGCAGGGGCTGACAGGCTGTGGGGACAGTGAGCCTTGTGCTGCCTGATTATTCAACATTATTCAACAACTAGGAATTTGTGTTTTTTGTGTAAAAACTCCCACATTTTTTCTTTTCTTTTCCTTTTTTTGTGGTACTGGGGATTGAACCCAGGGGGCATTCTACCTCCAAGCTACACCCCCAGCCCTATTTTATTTTGATTTGAAATCAGTGTTTCACTAGGTTGATGAGAGTCTCACTACTTGCTGAGGCTGTTCTTGAACCTGCAATCTTCCCATCTCAGCTTTCCAAGGACTGGGATTATAGGCGTGTGCCACCACACCTGGCTCCCATTTTTTTAATTAATTGAAATACCTTAACAAAAAAAAAAGAAAGAAAGAAAGAAAAAGAAAAGGCATGCAGCCAAACAAATCCCATTTTAGGGCAAAGTGCAAATTTCTGTCTTTGGCCTCATCAACAAATTGACTCCCCAAAGGAAAATACAGCTCAGGTTCTATCTTTGTGTACTGCTGATCCCTGGCACCTAGATACTGTTCCTAGGGAATAGCATCATATGCTTTTAGTAAAACCAATCTTTAAAATGTTCTGTGCGCCAATCCTTTGGAGGCCTTGGGTATTTGTCATAAAAGTTACCTTTTTCTTTTTCCAGTATTGGGGATTGAACCCAGGGGCATTGTACCTCTGAGCTACACCCCAGCCCTATTTTATTTTTTATTTTGAAACAGGGTGTGGTGGCTCATGCTTGTGATCCCAGTACTTGGGAGGCTGAGACAGGAGGATCGTAGGTTTGCGACCAGCCTCAGCTACTTAGTGAGGCCCTCTGCAACTAAGTGAGACCCTGTTTCAAAATAAAGAATAAAAAAATAGGGCTGGGGGTGTAGTTTGGAGGTAGAATGCCCCTGGGTTCAATTCCCAGTACCACAAAAAAAAAAAAAAATGGTCTTACTAAGTTGTGGAGGGCCTTGTTAAGTTGCTGAGCCTGGTTGCGAATCTGAGATCCTTCAGTCTCAGCATCCCAAGCACTGGGATTACAGGCATGTCTCACCATCCCCAACTGTCTGTCTTCCTTCCTCTTTCTTTCTTGGTACTGGGGATTGAACTTAGGGGCACTCTACTACTGAGCTACATTCCTAGACCCACTGTTTTTGTGGAATGAGAGATGGAATCCAGGGGCATTCTACCTCAGAGCTACACTTCTAGCCCTATTTGTTTTTTTGGTGGGGGTACTGGGGATTTAACCCAAAGGCATTCTACCTTCAAGTTGTACCCCCAGCCCGATTTTATTTTTTTTTTGAAACGGTCTTTCTAAGTTGCTGAGGCTGGCTCCGAATCTGCGATCCTCCTGTCTCAGCCTCCCAAGTACTGGAATTACAAGCATGCGCCACCATGCCCAGCTTCTCACAGCCCTATTATATTTTTTATTTTGAAACAGTCTTCCTAAATTATTGCATGCTGGCCTTTAACCTGTGGTCCTCCTGTCTCCGCCTCCCAAATACTGGGATTACAGGTGTGTGCCACTGCACCTGGCTTCCCTTTTTAAATCTTTTTGTATTCTGAGACACGGTTTAGCTAAATCGCCCAGGCAGAAGAATTACAAGCGTGTGCCACCACGCCTGGCCTCTCAGCCTCCTGAGTAGGTAGGATTAATGGCATGTGCCATTTCATCTGGCATAATAATTTATTAAAATACCTTTTTTTGACCGGGCATGGTGGCGCACGCTTGTAATCCCAGTACTTGGGAGGCTGAGACTGGAGGATCCATGTTCGCGGCTAGCCCCAGCTACTTAGTGAGGCCCTTCGCAACTTAGTAAGACCGTGTTTCAAAATAAAGAATAAAAATTAGGGCTGGGGGTGTAGCTCGGAGGTAGAATGCCCCTGGGTTCAATCCCCATTATAGAAAATAAAAATAAAATAAATTAACTTCTTTTGTGTGTGGTACTGGGTATTGAACCCAGGGGCATTCTACCTCTGAGCCACATCCCCACACCCTCAGCCCTATTTTTATTTTTTAGTTTGAAACAGGGTCTCGCTAGGTTGCTGAGAGTCTCACTATATTTTCGAGACTGTCCTTAAATCTGTGATCCTCCTTTCTCAGCCTCCTAAGTACTGGGATTACAAGCGTGTGCCACCATGCCTGGGTTTAAATAACTTTTTAATACCTCTATAAGCAACAATGAAGCAGGTTATCAGGAGCTACCTGAAGCTCTGGAGAGATCTCCCAGGTCTGTGTGGACCTGGCTGCTCTCTCCAGCCTGTGGCAAGGCTGTATGAGGAAACCAAGCTGTATTCAGTGCTCAGGGCTATTACCATCTCTCATGCTCAAAGGTGGCCTTGCTGAGGGAAGTGAGTCATGTGTGTGGAGGGTCTCAAAATCATGTTCTGGGCTTGAACTTGAGGTTAAGGGGACCCAGCAACCAGTAGCAGCCATAGCACAGGGTTTATTGAGCTGGACTTTTCACAGGAGCTGGGAACAGGGTTGGCATAAAGGGAGTGACCTCTATGTCTGGCTGTGGAGCAATGTCCCAGGATTGGCCTGCAGGGAGTGGATCCCTCTCTGGCTGTTGAGTAATGTCCCATTCTCACCTGTACAGAAACACACCGAGGAGATTACCAAGATGAGGAACGACTTTGAGAGACAAGTTCGAGGTCAGTTTCTCACATGCATGTTGTGTAGGATGGTGTCTAAGATCCTCCTCCATCAGAAAGTAATTTCCTTGTAGAGCTTGTTAATTCAGGACATATATGCCAGATTAAAACATCCCTCATGTGGAGAGAGAGAGAGATAATGTGGACCTTCTGCAAGCCAATGGACCCACTCAGAATCCCAGAATGTCCTATTCCCACGCAAGTTTGGGGGATTTCAGTTACCACACACTTCCCCACTCCTGTCTAAAATTGGTAGTTAACAGCAGGCAGGAGTTATTTAGTCTCATGGGCAGTATTCTTAGAATAGTCTTCTCCATGGCTCCTGGCCTGAGAAGACTCCAGTTTCAGAAGTCTATGTGGTTTATTAACCAAGTCCTTCATCCTGTCTGTGACTGGATGGCCACACAGGCTATGGTTAGTGCCCACTGGGGTCAGCTGGCAGTTGGTGTTGGGAGCCTCAGTTGGAGCCAAGCATCGATTGGTTATGCCTGTCACTGGCAGAGAAAGGTCAGCAGTGACCTATGAGCACCATCAGGGAAAACTCCACCTAAGCCCATCCTATTCTTTGGCAGAGCTTGTTTGTGCAGCTTTTGTTCTGGCTATGATGGGAGTTCTTGGGCCCTTTTCGCAGGTTCTATCTATTCTTTTAGTCATAGGGCACCTATTATTCCTCTGGTTAGCTGCTGTTTGTGCTGCTGCCTTTCAGAAATTGAAGCCAAGTATGATAAGAAGATGAAGATGCTGAGGGATGAACTTGACCTGCGGAGAAAGACTGAGATCCATGAAGTGGAGGAGAGGAAGAATGGGCAGATCAATACGCTGATGCAGCGTCATGAGGAGGCCTTCACTGACATCAAGAACTACTACAATGATATCACACTCAACAACCTGGCCCTCATCAACTCCCTCAAGGTGCTGACCTGGGGTGGACTGGGAGATGATACACTCTGCCTGTCCTAAAATGGGCTACAAAGCCTGGGGGATGCAGGCCCCAGCTCTCAATCCCCCAGACCCAATACCCCTTTCTGTAATCCCAGTACTTGGGAGGCTGAGACAGGAGGATAACAGGTTCAAGGTTAGCCTCAGCAGTTTAGTGAGGCCCTCAGCAAGTTAGTGAGATCCTGTTTCAGAGTAAAAAATGAAGCTTAGCTCAGAGGTAGACTGCCTCTGGGTTCACTCCCCAGTATCTCCAAATAAAAAAAAAAAAGTATTGGTCAATGGCCCCTTGGTACCCTCAATTGAAATTCATGAGTAATGTGCCTTTTTTTTTTTTTTTGCAGTATTGGGGATTGAACCCAGGGGCGTTCTACCTCCGTATTACACCCCCGGCACTATTTTTTATACTTTATTTTGAAACTGGGTCTCACGAAGTTGCGGAGGGCCTCACTAAGTAGAGAGAGAGAGAGAGACAGGGGGAGAGAGAGAGAGAGAGAGAGAGAGAGAGAGAGTGAGAGAGAGAGAGCTGAGACTGGCCGCGAACCCGGATCCTCCAGTCTCTGCCTCCCAAAGTACTGGGATTACAAGCGTGCGCCACCACACCCGGCAGTAATGTGACTTATTAACACCCATAATTGAAAACAATTGGGACATTTCCTTAGCTGTAGTGTAGTGGGGAGAGTAATAACATAAACAGTACTCTGACATGTACATTCAGGTAGAGCTGCAGTGGGCACTGCCCTGTGGCCACAGTGTGCTGGAGGGGCAGTGTCATTGTCCCTCAGATGCTGGCAGCGGCAGGCTTTCTATGGTGGAGAACGGCCCAGTGGAATCCTGAAGAAAGTGTAGTCTCAGTTTACATGGAAGCTACATTCCTAGAAAATTTAGAATAAGTTAATATTGCAAAAATACTGTTTATACATAAAACAAGCCTAGGACCTCAGCATGTGTGTGGCTGACAGGGCCTGTGTGTGGTCAGAGGAGCACCCAGACTATGCCTGCAGGCTGAGCCCCTCCTGCACCTGTACCTGTGCCCACAGGAGCAAATGGAGGACATGAGGAAAAAGGAAGAGCACCTGGAGAGGGAGATGGCAGAGGTGTCCATGCAGAACAGGCGCCTGGCAGACCCTCTCCAGAAGGCACGGGATGAGATGAATGAGATGCAGAAGAAGCTTGGGAACTATGAAAGGGACAAGCAGATCCTGGTTGTGAGTTTTCTGCTGAATTCCTCCCCCTCCTTGGCTCATGCTCTCTTGGGCTCAGGAGAGAAGGCACATGTGGGGACGTCTCCTGAAACCCAAGCCAGGCTTAGCCCTTGTGGCTGGGAAGGGAAAGATGGGGAGGCTGGACTCTCTCCTTCCTTTAACTATTCTAGGGCTGGAAAGTGGGAGGGTGCTGTGGAGATGAGGCCCTAGTCTTCCATGTATCCCATCAACTGGTCTGGGCGGGGCCCAGCTGCTGGAGTCTTCAAACCAGTTGTTCCTGGTGATTATTTCTGACCTTGCCATCTCCCAGGAGCCTCTGTTACTTGGATGCCTGTGAATCATGAATGCTTTCTGTTCCCCACTTGCTATTTTTTCCTAGTGCACAAAAGCACGATTGAAGGTTACTGAGAAAGAGCTTAGAGACCTGCAATGGGAGCATGAAGTGTTGGAGCAGCGGTTTATCAAGGTGAGCCAGGTGTGGGGGCTGTGGCTGGTCTCTGTGCTTGGAAGCTGGAGGTCTTCTTGCCTGCCCCTCAGTCCACACAGCTTTTACGAGTCAGATACTGACGTTGCTGGCGTGGTGGTGCGTGCCTGTAATCCCAGCTACTTGGGAGGTAGAGGCAGGAGTATCACAAATTTGAGGCCAGCCTCAGAAACTTAGCAAGACCCTGTCTAAAAATAAAAAATAAAAGCGGCTGGGGATGTAGCACAGTGTTAGAGGGCCTCTGGGTTCTATCCTTAGCACCCAAAAAAGAAAAAGAAAAAGAAAAAGAAAACCTGTGGTCATTCTCTAGAAGGCCTGAATCTCATGAGGGGGTTGATCTCTGTCCCTTCAGAAGCTGGCCTCTCATCACAGGGAGGAGGCCTGGCCCTGGCAGCACTTCTCTTCGTCTGTGTATGCACATTTCTGAGTACTAGCCTATCACGTACTGAGTGTGAAGAAGTCATGGGATTCTCAAAAGTAGGTAAACTTGAGCATCTCCCTACTACTCAGCACTGGCCCTCACAAGAGGTGACAGTTTTGCGAGCCTCAGTCCAGGCTTCTTCTTGCATGCTTTAGCAGAGATGTGACTTTTTGCTTTACAAAAATGGGGTCATAGGCCGGGTGTGGTGGCGCACGCTTGTAATCCCAGTATTTGGGAGGCTGACACGGGAGGATTCGGGTTCGCGGCCAGCCTCAGCTACTTAGTGAGGCCCTCCGCAACTTAGTGAGACCCTGTTTCAAAATAAAGAATGAAAAATAGGGCTGGGGGTGTAGCTCAGAGGTAGAATGCCCCTGGGTTCAATCCCTAGTACTGAAAAAAAAAATGGAGTCATAGCCTGGCTCAGTAGTGCACTTTGTAATCCCAGAAACTCAGAAACTGAGTTTCTGGGATTAGTGTAATCCCAGAAACTCAGGAGGCTGAGGCAGGAGGATTGCAGTTTGGAGGCCAGACTCAGCAACTTAGTGAAACCCTGTCTCTAAATAAAAAATAGAAAGGACTTGGGATGTAGTTCAGTGGTAGAGCACCCCTGGGTTCAACCCCCAGTCCCTCAAAAACCAAAGAGTCTATCTAGGTTGCACATAGAAGTCTCATTTTTTTTTTGTGTGTGTGTGGTACTGGGGATTGAATTGGGGGACATTCTATTGCGGTACTGGGAATTGAATCCAGGGGCATTCTACCTCCGAGCTACACCCCCAGCCCTTTTTATTTTTTGTTTTGAAACAGGGTCTTGCTAGGTTGCTGAGAGTCTCGCTAGATTGCCAGACTGTCCTTGAACCTGCAATCCTCCTGTCTCAGCCTTCCAACTACTGAGATTATAGGAGTGTACCACCACACCTGGCTACCCTTTTAAATTCATCTTTGTGCAGCTATGTGATCTCTTTTAGGAAGGCCAGATCCTCACAGTGGAAGCACTGGGTCAGAGGGCTCTGTGCTCTGAATTCTAATGAGTCTGCCAGGAGAGCCCTTCTGGGTTATGCTCTGGACAGCAGTGTCTGAGGGACTCTTTCCTGTACCTTCTGGGGATTTGAACCCAGAGGCATTCTACCTCTCAGCTGGATGCCTGTACTGGATCTGATGAATTTAAGCCTTTGCTTAAATTCATGTGATTGGGTTGAAAAGTTCTCATTTAATATACATTTCTGAGATTCCCTCTGAGTGGTGAGATGCTGTGTTCTCTTCTGTCTCTTGCAGATTCCCCTCCCTGCTTCTGCAGGTTTGAAAGTGTGGCCAAGGCCAACTATATAGACGAGCATTTCATCTGTGAGCCATAGTCACTAGAAAATTCACGAATGCAGACTAATAATGCGATTGGCCCCATCTGCCCCACAGCAGGCTTCTCATGAATATCCTATCCATTCACCTTCATTCCTATTCATCCTATCCTATCACCTGGCATCCTATCCATTCCTACATTCACCTTCAGAGGCACTGAGGGCCTTGCCAGGACATGAGTCACTGGGCTGTGCCAGGACAGACACAGACCTGCATTGACAGCCTGAGGGCAGGGCCCTGAGGGGTGCCAGTGAGAAGCTGAGTCCTACATTAGCCAGGGCTCCCTTCTTCCTCCCTGTGGATTTTGAAGCTGGAATTCGTGGGAGGAGGAGAGCAGAGACATGTCTGGGTTGCAGCCTGTTCTCTGCCCCAACTCCCTCCTCTTGAATATGGTTTGTGTCTTCTCTTAGAGAATCAAGAGCTTGGATTTGTCAGCAAAATCTAGAGACCTTAGGTACTTACAGTCTACATGACTGTTGACAGGAACTGGGGACTCTGTACAGTACTTGGAAAGGATACATGTAGCCTTGGGTGGGGGTCTAGGGGACACAGCTGTGTGAAAAGCTGTAGTGTTGTGGCATGATCTTGTTTCCTTCTTAATAGTATTAAGTGTTTTTACATGTGTAGAGAACATTCTTTGAAGAGTCATACCAAATGATCACATGTAGGACTCTGGGAATTGGGGTTAAATGGGTCTTTACTTTTTACTATAAAGTAATTTTTTACAGTGTACATTAAGAAAGAAGCTGGGTGTGGTGGCATATGCTTGTAATCCCAGTACTTGGGAGGCTGAGACAGGAGGACACAGGTTCAAGGACAGTCTCAGCAAGCAGTGAGACTTTCATCAATCTAGTGAGACCCTGCTTCCAAATAAAAAATAATATAGGGCTGGGGATATAGCTCAGAGGTAGAATACCCCTGGGTTCAATCCCTAGTACCATACACAAAAAAAAAAAAAAAGAAAGAAAGAGAAGGGTAAGAGATGAGAAGGGATAGCATTACTGGTTGACAGGCCATTGATACAAGACTTTGCTCTAGATCTGCCGTGTGGGGTGTGTCGATGGCATGCACACATGGCACGCGGGATCCTTCAGGGGTCTCACCTGTTGGCAGTGTGATGCCCTGTCTCTCACATGGGGGTGATCAAGGACACAGCTGTGAGCCCACAGCCCTAACTCAGGCAAGGCTCGCCCTGACCCACCTTTGGAGCAGCTTTCAGGGTGGGGCTGCTCCAGCTCTTACTGTGATACCCCATTGCTTCCTGAAAGGAGGAACATTAGCATGAGCTACCATTTCCCTCCTGCCTTCCCCAGAGTAGACAGCCACACCTTTAGTTTGGGGGTGCAGGCATTGTGGATGGTGCACAAACCCATGTGCCATAGGTGAAAGTGACCCATGTGCACTGGCAAAAGTGACCCTTCATAGAAGCAGTGGGCTACACACAGGGGCAGGGGCAGGAGGTAGGTTCTCCTCAGCCAGATTCCCCAGGCGAGGAGTCTTGCACCCACCCCAGCCCCGTCCCCACAGGTGCAGCAGGAGCGGGACGAGCTCTACCGGAAGTTCACCATGGCCATCCAGGAGGTGCAGCAGAAGACAGGCTTCAAGAACCTGATGCTGGAGCGCAAACTGCAGGCATTGAGTGCTGCTGCAGAGAAGAGGGAGGTGCAGTTCAATGAGGTGCTGGCGGCCTCCAACCTGGACCCTGCAGCACTGACTGTTGTGTCCCGCAAGCTTGAGGTAGGCCCTGGAGGGCTCCTGAGAAGGGGTCAGGCCATTTCCTCACACTCTTGACCCTGGTGGGCAGCCTTGTCTCCTGTGGTAGGACCTTTCAGTCCTGCACTGTGCCTCCTGAGCACAGAGACCCCTCAGTTAACTGCAGGGGAAGGGGCTGTTGTGGGTTTCTCACAGCTTGAAAGCAGGGCAGGGGTGCTGCAGGCATTTGTGCCTTTTAGGCCTGTGTGCACCCCATTTTCCTCATAGGCTTTATTCATGTCTCTCTTGGGTCTTCCCAGCCTCTCTTTAACCTCATGCCAGGACCATGGGTGGCCTCCGGCCGCCCAGGTGTGGCTCCCTGGGGGCCATTATAGACAGACAGGCATCATACCCCAGACACAGCTGTTGCTCCTGATTTGGAAACAGCTGGTTCTGAAGCCCCCAACAGGCCCAGTGAGGGGAGGCCAGCTTGTCCCAAGGGGAGATCCTTTCAGGGCAGGAGCACCCATCTGTCTCTGCTGCTTGTGCCTTGTTTGCTGCAAGAGGCAGATCTGGGGCATAGGCTTAAGGCTCTCTTGCTGTGGAGGTGTTTTCATCCTGGGAAGCACCACTGGCAGTATTTCTGTAATTTCAAAAAGGGCTGGGGGTGTGGCTAGGAAGTAGAATGCCCCTGAGTTCATTCCGCAGCACCACCAAAAACAAAATAAAAAAGTAGTCTGTGTTAACTTTTTTTGGGGGGGGGTACTGGGGATTCAACCCAGGGGCATTCTACCTCTGAGCTATACACACAGCCCCCCTTTTGTTTTGGTATTAGGGATGGAACCCAGAGGCATTCTACCTCTAAGTTATACCCCCAACCTGATTTTATTTATTTGGAAACAGGGTCTCACTAAGTTGCCAAGGCTGGCTTTGAACCTATGCTCCTCCTGTCTTAGCCTCCCAAGTACTGAGATTACAAGCATGTGCCACCACGCCCCGCTCACACCCAGCTCTTATTTTTTATTTTGAAATAGGGTCTCGCTAAGTTGCTGAGGCTGTCCTTGAACCTATAACCCCCTGAGCTGTTTGTGGTGGCGCAGACCTGGTATTCCAGTACTTGGGAGGCTGAGACAGGAGGATTGCAGGTTTAAGGTCAGCCTCAGCAACACTGCAAGACTCTGAGCAACCTAGTGAGACTGTTTCAAAACAAAAAATAAAATAGGGCTGGGGGTATAGCTTGGAGGTAGAATGCCCCTGGATTCACATACACACGCACAAAAATTGTAAAAATTGGAGCTGGAGCTGGGCGTGGTGGCATATGCTTGTAATCCCAGTACTTGGGAGGCTGAGACAGGAGGACTGAAGGTTCAAGGACAGTCTCAGCAAGTAATGAGACTCTTAGCAAGTTAGTGAGAAGCTGTTTCAAAACAAAACATAAGGGCTGGGGGTGTAACTCGGAGGTAGAATGCCCCTGGGTTCAATCCCCAGTATCAAAAAAAAAAAAAAAATGGAGCTGGTGTGGTGGCAAATGCCTGTAATCTCAGTACTCAGGAGGCTGAAACAGGAGGATCATAGGTTCAAGGCCAGCCTCAGCAACTTCTTTCTTTTGTTGTTGTTGTGGTACTGGGGATTGAACCCAGGGGCATTCTACCTCTTGGCTACACCCCCAGCCCTATTTTTTATTCTTTATTTTGAAACAGGGTCCCACTAAGTTGCGAGGGACTCACTAACTAGCTGAGGCTGGCTGCGAACCCAGATCCTGCGGTCTCAGCCTCCCAAGTACTGGGATTAGAAGCGTGCACCACCACGCCTTTCTCTCAGCAACATTTTGAGACCCTTGGCAATTTAGTGAGACCCTGTTTCAAAATTAAAAGTAAAAGGGATTGGGGGTGTAACTCTGAGGTAGATTGCCCCTGAATTCAATTTTCAGTACTACCTTCCCCTGCCACATACACAATTGAGATAATAAAAGCCACATGATTAAGAAAGTTTAAAAATGAGCCGGGCACGGTGGTGCATGCTTGTAATCCCAGTACTTGGGAGGTGGAGACCGGAGGATCCGGGTTCGCGGCCAGCCTCAGCTACTTAGTGAGGCCCTCTGCAACTTCGTGATATGCGGTTTCAAAATAAAGTATAAAAAATAGGGCCGGGGGTGTAGCTCAGAGGTAAAACGCCCCTGGGTTCAATCCCCGGTACCGCAAAAAAAAAAAAAAAAGCCAGTTTACTTCATGGAGAGGTTCATGCTGCTCCTCTCTAACCCTGCTTTGTTTTTTTTTAATTTTTAATTTTTTGTTTTTTCTTTTTTTTTCTTTTTTGTGGTATTAGGGATCAAATGTAGAGGCATTCTTCCTTTGAGCTATACCCCCAGCCCTTTTTTTTTAAATTATTTTTTGTTTTGAAATGGTCTTGCTAGGTTTCTGAGAGTCTGACCAAGTTCCTGAGGCTGGCTGCAAACCTGCAATCCTCCTGTCTCAGCCTCCCAAGTACTGGGATTACAGCTGTGCATCACCATGCCCAGCTTCCAGCTTCATGCTTGCTGTATAGTTTCTTCATGGAGATGCAGGTGGCACAATTGTATATTCTTTTTTTTTTTTTTTTTTTTTTATGGTACCGGGGGTTGAACCCAGGGGCGTTCTACCTCCGCGCTACACCCCCGGCCCTATTTTTTATACTTTATTTTGAAACCAGGTCTCACGAAGTTGCAGAGGGCCTCTCTAAGTAGAGAGAGAGAGAGAGAAACAGGGAGGGAGAGAGAGAGACGGGGAGGAGGGGAGGGAGAGAGAGAGAGAGAGAGAGAGAGAGAGAGAGCTGAGGCTGGCCGTGAACCCGGATCCTCTGGTCTCTGCCTCCCAAAGTACTGGGATTACAAGCGTGCGCCACCACGCCCGGCTTCAATTGTATATTCTTGTTTTTCCTCTTTCTCCCTTGCTGTTTTCTCTTGCCCCTTGGAGACTTTTTCCTGCTGACACACCCCTGTGTGGACATATACATAGATCAGTCATTGCCTTTATTCCTTGGGCTTCTCAGGACCCCTGAGGGAGCCCTCAGATCACCATTTACCTGTCACTTCTGCCAAAAGATGAGTCTCAAACTCTCCTCTGCCTCTCTCCGCAGGATGTTCTGGAATCAAAGAACACCACCATCAAGGACCTGCAGTATGAGCTGGCCCGGGTTTGCAAGGTATGGCTCTGCCCCCTGTCGTCCTCCTTCAGGGCCACCCCCTTGCACCTGGCTTCAGCCTACTGACAGCATAAGTACAAATGGTCTGTTTGACAAGGAGGGTGTGACTGTCCCCATGTGAGGAGACAGACACAATCTGAGGGTGTCTGCACCTGCCCAGAGTGGCTTGGCCTGGCACGTGGTCTGGGCACAGTGCTGGCCACTATCCTGGCATCCCTTGCAGGCCTGCCTAGTGCATGCTTGGGGTTCTGCCCTGCTGTTTCCCAGTCTGTCCCTCCCTCTCACCCCACTGACCTGGCCTCTCGCGCAGTTGGAGAGGCCTCCTCTGCTCTCCCAGATTAGTGGCCGCTGCCCCCACTTGGGACAGTCAGGGGCCTAACGTCTTCTGACTCCTTCGTGGATTTGATGAAAGCTACACACCCTTTCCATGCTGAATCCTGAAGTTCTGGGGTGAGGGTGAGGCCCCTGACAGTAAGCCTGGACCCCAGCACCGCTCTCCAGATGACACCACTTTCACAGCAAGGGCACTGAGGTCAGAATCCTCTCACGTGCTGAGAGAGACCTGTACCCTGTACCCGGTGTCCCTGATAGCAGGACTGAGCTGGCTGCTCTGTCTGCACTTTGCCTGTTGTCTGCAGAAGGATTTCCAAGAGCAGCTGCCCCACAAATGTGACTTGGTTGCACCCTTAATTCTGTGGGGTGGGCATTGCACCGTGGTTCTGTTGACCGGAGCTGTGCCGTGCCCAAATCGGCTGACCTTTCAGCCCTTCCCAGACCACGGGCCTGGCCCCAGCTCTCCACAGCCTCCATCCATTTTAACTTTCCCTTAGATGCTTGTCTGTGCAAAATTAGGGCCACCTGCTGTATGTATGGTTCTTGGGGGATATCCAGACTTTCTTCTGGGTCTCAGGGGGTCTGAACCCCAGTAAGGGTGAGAACCAGGGCCCAACCCCCAAGCCTGTGCTTGTTCACCCTTTAATTCTTTTCCAAGCCCTGGAGTCTTTTGTGGTTCATGGTTAGGACAGAGCACTTGCTCTGAGTCAGGCCAGACTCCAAGCATTCCACACACAGCAATTAATTGAACCTTTACAACTCCCCAGTGAAACTAACCCTTTTAAAAATGTGCACTTTCAGCCAGGCGTGGTGGCGTATGCTTGTCATCCCAGTACTTGGGAGGCTGAGACCGGAGGATCCAGGTTCGTGGCCAGCCTCAGCTACTTAGTGAGGCCCTCCGCAACTTAGTGAGGCCCTGTTTCAAAATAAAGAATAAAAAATAGGACTGAGGGTGTGGCTCAGAGGTAGAATGCCCCTGGGTTCAATTCCCAGTTCGGCAAAAACAAAATAAAATAAAATAAAATAAAATAAAATAAAATAAAATAAAATAAAATAAAATAAAAATGTGCACTTTCAGAGCACGGTGGCTTGGAAGGGGTCTGTCAATGAAACAAGAGTGGACTTGTCTCTCTTTTTTTTTTATTTTTTGTAGTACTGGGGGTGGAAACCAGGAGCACTCTACCTCTCCTCTGAGCTACACCCCCAGCCCTATTTTATTCTTTAATTTTTAAATGGGATCTCACTAAGTTGCAGAGGGCCTCACTAAGTTGCTGAGGCTGGCCGTAAACCTGTGATCCTCCTGTCTCAGCCTCCCAAGTTCTGGGATTACAAGTGTGCATTACCATGCCTGACGCAGGCCTTGTCTCTTGGGACAGACCAGTGGTGACCTGGGCCTTTCCCCAGGTAGTCCTTGTCCTTGTTGAAGATGCAGAGTTACTGGGGAGGTAGAGGGTGCTGTGCCCACCAGGAGCAGGGAGTAGATGCTATTTGACAAAGGCAGGGAGGGGATGATGACCCTCACTGAGACATGCCTGGTGAGGAGCCAGGGGACTACTCAGGCCACAGTTCTGCTCTGAGTGTTCTCTCTGCCTCAGTGTCCCTTGGTGAGCTACCAGAATTAACACATGTAAAGGTATTAGCACTGCACCTGGCCCAGAGTAGACTACTGACAAATGACCGCTTCATTCTTTCACACCATACTGGCTCCACCCCACCCTCCCTGCAGCTCCATGGAACAGAGAACTTAGCTCTGGGTGGGTCAGAGCATGGCATCCAAGGTACCCAGGCCAAGGCCAACCCCTCTCTCCTCCCTGACACTACCTTGTCTCTGCAGGCCCACAACGACTTGCTGCGCACATATGAGGCGAAGCTGCTGGCCTTTGGGATCCCCCTGGACAATGTGGGCTTCAAGCCCCTGGAGACAGCCGTGATTGGGCAGACGCTGGGCCAGGGCCCTGCAGGACTCGTGGGTACTCCAACATAGACACCTGCCTAGTGCTGCATCTCTGCTTTCCAGATGACATTCCTTTCACACCAAGAACAAGTTTTTTTTTTTTTTTAGATACTATCAACAATGAATGAAAGTTTTTCCATGTTTCCTTTGTATTCTCTTGCCTGGCTCTGTGGAGAAGTGCCTGCAAACTCTGCCCAGGGCACCCTGGGCTGCCGCCTTTCCTGGGTGCAGGTCCAGTTGAATCCATGACCACCATCTGAGTCTTGCCTCCAACCTCAGCAGCACTTTCTACAAGAGCCCCTCGCTCACCTGGGGGCCAGGGCAGCAGATCTGTGGCCACCCACACATGGGTACTGTCTCAACTATGTGAACAACTTGTCAGGCATCAGTAATGACTTTATTGACTGAGTCACAGCCTGCCCCCTGGTAAACACCAGGGTGCCATAACTTCCCCCAGGAAGCAGTGACTGTTGAGGGTTGGGTGGGCGGCTCAGCCAGAGGGGAGGAGAGCAGACGGTCTCCCTCCGACCAGGCTCGACTCTAGCTTCCTCGGTAGGTGGTATAGGACCATGGGCTCAGCAGCAGAGGCACATGGAACTTCTGGGTCTCATTTGTGATGGTGAAAACAACCTGAGAGAAGCAGACAAGGCACCAGAAGAGAGTGAGAGACTGCAGCACAGGAGCCACCTGCCCCATTGCACCAGGGAGAGTTTAGCAGGCACACTGTGGCTGGGTCAGCCGGAGCCCAGTGGTGGACTGGAGCCTTCCTGAGGACTGAGGATGGGGTGAGTTCCCCCCTGGCTTGCTGGACATGAAAAAGGTCTGGTGCTTCAACAGCAGCTCCAGGTGAAGGGAGAGGCAACAAGGTAAGGCCCAGTGAGCTGGAGTCTGGGTTTAGATGAAAACATGTCTGCAAAGGGGACATGTCACCCCCTGGTTAGTGTCCCCCAAAGTCTGAGCAAGGGCCAGCTCAGGGCATGTTGTCTTGAAGTCTCATGGTGCCTTAGGTCCCGGGCCACCTGTGTGCTGGGAGGTCAAAGTAGGTGAGCTCACCTGTCTGCCACCATCCTGGGGCCAGTCTGCCAGATAAGGCCTGGTTAAGGACCTGGCCTGCAGTTCAGTGAGTCAGGGTCTGTACCCACCATAGCTCTTACCTCTACATATGGGTAGAAGCTCTCCTGTCCCTTCTCCTTCCAGTAGCCCTCAGTGTCAAAGGATAGCTTGTAGGTGCCTGGCTTCATCTGGTCTGGCTTCAGTAGCCCAGGGCAGCGGCCATCTTGGTCAGTGTAGCTGGGGAGAGGACAGGGCTGCAGAGGTGGGATGAGGAGCCATCCTACCCCAGCTCTGGGTCTGCATCCCCAGAGACCTCAGATAACTCCCCATGGCCTGAGCAGACTCAGGTCAGCAGAGATGGTGGGACAGTTTCTAGGGCCACCACTGCACTACCTCTTGAGGAAATCATTGTGAAGAAGCAAAAAGGGTAAAAAAAAAACCCCACAATCTACTGATAATCACTTTATATTTGACATATATTTTTCTATATTTTCTCTATGCTGAAGTATGTTTACAAATGGTTTTACAAAACATAAATAGGTGTACTATTCATGATGTGTTACAACCTGTGTTTTTTTATATAGTATTTCGTGCGTGGCTATTTAGGTCAATAGTTCTCCAACCTCCATCTACATGGTGGCCTGTTTCCAACTGGACGGAGGGTCCACATTGTGCGGGCAGATCCCTTGTGGAGATGCTGAAGGCCTACAGTTTTGTTCATTCACGTTTGCAAAAAACCCATGTTCAGACCAGCTGGACCTTACAGTGAGATTAGAAAGAGGAAGTGCAGCCAGGCGTGGTGGTACATGCTTGTAATCCCAGTACTTTGGAGGCTGAAACAAGAGGATCGCAGGTTTGAGGCCAGCCTCAGCAACTTAGTGAGACCTCAGTAACTTAGGGAGCCAGCCAGATTCCTCCCTTCCCTTCCCTACCCTTCCCTTCCCTTCCCTTCCCTTCCTTTCTTTCCTTTCTCTCTCTCTTTCTTTCTTTCTCTCTCTCTTTTCTGGTACTGGGGATTGAACCTAGGGGCATTCTACCTCCAAGCTATACCCCCAGCCTTATTTTATTCTTATTTTTGAAACAGGGTCTCGCTAGGTTGATGAGATTCTCACTACTTGCTTAGGCTGTCATCGAACCTGTGATCCTCCTGTCTCATCCTCTCAAGTACTGGGATTATAGGAGTATACCACCACATCTGGTTGTGAGACTGTTTAAAAAAAATAAAATAGGGCTGGGGGTGTAGCTCAGAGGTAGAATAACTCCAAAATGTGGAAGTGTGTGCACAGTGTGGGGGTGGAATGGGTCTGTATGATTCTGAGGGATGCCTAGCCAACATAGTACCGAGGTGACTAGTTGACTACTCAGATGGGACCTGGCCCTTCATCCCCAGCTTTTGTGAGAGCTGAACAGGGAGGAAATGAGCCACATCCTCGGACCTTGAGCCTTTGGGCCCCCTTCCAACTCTCAAGCTGGAAGGGAGTAGACCACCAGGGGACCAGCCCTCTCAAAAAGGGGAGGGTCTGGGGAGCCTGTCAACAGGGCCAGACCCAAGGCTGCAGTCAGTCAGTCAGGGCTGGGCAGCCTCAGACTGGAAGGGCTCCCAGGAGAGTCTGAACCAGTGTCAGGGGCCCGAGGCCTGGCCTCATGCACACACCAAGGCTGAGGAGCATGCCCGATGGCCTGGTGTGGAAGCCCAGCATGCACCTCATCCCCTCATCCTGCTGCCCCAGTCTTCCCACCTGTAAAAGGGCCTCCCCACAGGGTGTATGGAGAATAAAAGGCAGAAATAAGTACTTAGCTGCTGCCTGTTATAAGATTACTTGATAATCACAGCGACATAGAGGACTTTCATATCCCCCCTCAGGCCTTAACTAACCAGCCCTCTAGGGCTGTAGGCATGGCTGTCAAGCAGACAAACCTGGCTCCCACCCCAGCAGACCCAGGGGTTGTGAGGCTGCAGGAAACAGGCCTTAGCAGATCCTGTCGTCCCAGCATGTGCACACCTGATGACTTTTCACCTTTCATTATCCCCATTTCTTCAGATGAGGAAACTTAGGTTCAGAGAGTCAGGAGGGAGGTGCCAGGCAGTGGGCCCCAAGGCTGAGGGCAGTTGGGTTCTCAATGCCTGCACACCTTGGCTGGGTGGGATCTGTCCCAGGCTGGGACTCAGGCTGGACCTGTGCTAGGTGAGCAGGTGCTCTGGATGCCCTCCCTGCCCCAGGGCTACCTCCTACCTTTTCCTCAGCTGTGTCCACTGCTGGCCAAGGTCCTCCAGCCGGGACAAACGGAGGCAGAGGCCCCTGGCTGGGAGTCCAGAGGCAGTGTCGAGCACGTGTGTGGTCAGTGGGCTTCTCTGGGGCTCCATGATATTGCCCTAGACTAGGAGAGAGGCAGGGTGAGCCCCTGGGGCTTCTGCGTCCACAAGGGCTGGTGAGAGCACACAGCCCAACTGCCCAGGGGGCAGGCTGGGTGCAAGGGTGACTGGAACTGCTTAGTTGCAGGATGCGGTGCCAAATTTGTAAACAAAGCTGACCTATGTCCCTCCACTGTCCCCCAGCTGGAACCCCCACTCTCCCCTCTCCCCTCCATTCTAGCTGGTCAGTTGCCTTGTTTTCCCAGAGCCCAGCTCTCCCTCTGTGTTCTTGGTCTGTGAGTCCCCTTGGAGCTTGGTCCCCCAGGTGGATGAGCAGAGGGTAACCCTGAGGGGTCCAGATCTGCCCTCCTTACCTCCGTTGAGCCGAGATGGTGCTTGGGCGTACAGCCAGAGCACCCCGAATGTGTGTCCTGCGGGCAGCTTCAGATCCCTGGACTGCGTGATGGTGGTGGGTGGGAGGGCGGCGTGGTCGGAGGTCACCCTGCCAGGCCACAACAGGTTCCTCCTGCCAGCCCGGTTTCTGTCCTACCCACGTCTCCCTTGCGGACGCGACTCCCTCAGTGCCCACCAGGGGAGCCCAGAGTATCTTTGCCCAAGAGGGGACAGGTGGGCGTGCGAGGTGGGGCTGGGGCGCAGAGTTGCCTTAGTACAGTGGCTCCTCACCAGCCGGCTGAGGGCGGAAACAGGGCGCGGCTGCGGGCCGACATGGGGGGCGGGGACATGGGGATCTGGTCTCTTAAGACCCGAGGGCATGAGGGGTGGGGCTTGTGGGGTGTGGTTATAGGTCCAGCAGAGACTAGGGAGGGCAGGCGGCCCAGGGCAGGGAGGTAGGGAGGTGTGTGCTGGCACAGATTTCGCCAGGAAGCCCAGAGCAGGCAAAATTTTGATGAAATCTCAACAAGGCAGGTAAGGTTTCTGATTCTGACTACCCCACAGGCCACATGACCTTGCCTCACCTTCGCTACTTTCTTTTTTTTTTTTTTTGCGGTGCCTGGGGTTGAACGCAGGGGCATTCTACCTCCGCGCTACGCCCCCGGCCCTATTTTTTATACTTTATTTTGAAACCGGGTCTCACGAAGTTGTGGAGGGCCTCACTAAGGAGAGAGAGAGAGAGAGAGAGAGAGAGAGAGAGAGACAGGGAGAGAGAGAGAGCTGAGGCTGGCCGCGAACCTGGATCCTCCGGTCTCTGCCTCTCAAAGTACTGGGATTACAAGCATACGCCACCACGCCCGGCCCTTCGCTACTTTCTGTAGTGACAATGTAGGATGCTGGGCTCTGCCGGAGAGGAAAACAAGCCATAGCTGTGTGTACAGTTGTAGATCCATAGCTGTATTAAAAGTATATAACATATGTAGAGAACAAGTTTTGGATATATCATATAATATATAAAAGGCAAGCGCATTCTATATTTAAAATCTGAATGTTCTATATGTAATACTGTGATGTTGGCTACTGGTTTTTTGCCCTGGCATATGGGAACTTTTTTCCTCCTTGCCAAGTTGCATTTCTAATTACTCAACAGTGAACCATGGTTTTATTTGTAGGTTAGGATTCAGGCCCCTTCATGGGAAAGGAAGGAAGCTCTCTCAGCAAAGGCTGGGAGTGTTTTGGTCAAAACCACTTTGGAGGTTATTGGGGAACATCTATCTGAGGTCTAAGTGAACATGTTTGGCATGGCTTCTGTTTAAGGACGTGCCCAAGAGATGCTCCTGCCTGTTGTTGCAAATGCCTATGGGTGCCAGAGACCTGAAACAACCAGACTGGCCCCCCCCTCTGGGAACCAATTATTTATTTATTAATTTTTTTGCGGTACTGGGATTGAACCCAGGGGCATTCTACCTCCGGGCTATACCCCCAGCCCTATTTTTTATTCTTTATTTTGAAACAGGGTCTCACTAAGTTGCAGAGAGCCTCACTAAGTAGCCGAGGCTGGCTGCGAACCAGGATCCTCCAGTCTCAGCCTCCCAAGTACTGGGATTACAAGCGTGCACCACCACGTCCGGCTTCTGGGGACCAATTAAATAAGTAAGTCTGTTACACACTAGCATGCTCTGTAGCCCTTTAAGAGGAATGAGGCCTCCGGGCATGGTGGCGCACGCTTGTAATCCCAGTACTTTGGGAGGCGGAGACCGGAGGATCCGGGTTCGCGGCCAGCCTCAGCTCTCTCTCTCTCTCTCCCTTTCTCTCTCTCTCTTTCCTTAGTGAGGCCCTCTGCAACTTCGTGAGACCCGGTTTCAAAATAAAGTATAAAAAATAGGGCCAGGGGTGTAGGGGTGTAGCGCGGAGGTAGAACGCCCCTGGGTTCAATCCCTGGTACTGCAAAAAAA